>JAPMOQ010035437.1:187808-199609 GCA_026543055.1 Argiope trifasciata | reverse complement strand
TGTGAATTTCATTCAACTTGCAAGGAGTATTTCTGAGCTATCATGTTAATACACACAATGAAAGGGAAATACTTACATAATCGCAAGTGTTTATGTGAATCTCATCGTAAAGCAAATTTCATTGTTCTTGCTGATAATATTCTTGAGCAAGATATGTCCATACACAAAATGTAACAGCATACGTTTATGCACAAAATGTAACAGCATATGTTCATACACAAAATGTAACAGCATACGTTTATACACAAAATGTAACAGCATATGTTCATACACAAAATGTAACAGCATACGTTTATACACAAAATGTAACAGCATATGTTCATACACAAAATGTGACAGCATAGTTCATATACAAAATGTAACAGCATATGTTCATATACAAAATGTAACGGCATATGTTCATACACAAAATGAAAGAGAAAAAACTTACATTATCTGCCTATTAACAAATTAGGCAAATATTATATTTTTACAACTTAGCCACATAAATTATAAAATTGTAACAACCACATATCAATTACTCATTTATCAAGAGAAGGCGGAAGATTAATAAATCTGATCACAAAATATAATTTTATGAAATTAGAGGCGAGGATGTTGCAGTGGAAGCTTTATAATCCAGATAACTTCCTCAAGATTAAGTGATCACTTATAGACTTGTGGTCATGTCATCTGGCTACCATCTGTAAGGTTCTGAATTCGATCCTATATATCACCAATAGCAACATTGGTGACCAGGGCGTGATCAGCAAATAAAAAAAGACTGATAAATAATCAGCAAATAAAAAAAGACTGATAAAATAATCAGCAAATAAAAAAAGACTGATAAATAACCAGCAAATAAAAAATGGCGATAAATAATCAGCCAATAAATAAGAAATTTAAAAAAATAAAGCTGATAAATAAACAGACAAAAAAATGGGTAAGACGCATTAAAAATTCAACAGCCAATAAGATCTCCACTAAACTACAAAATATCGTTCGCCTCCTCTCTCACTGGAGGGGGAGTATTGTAGTGGAAGCTTTATAAGCCAGATAACTTCCTCAAGATTGAGTGATCACTTTTAGTCTTGTGGTCATGTCATCTGGTTACCATCCGCAAGATCCCGAGTTCGATCCTATATATCACCAACAGCAACAATGCCATGTTTACTTTTTTAGATACGAAATACAGAAAAAAAGCACGATAGTTTTCAAAAAATTAGAATTGAGGACTTAAACAAATCTTCAAGTTTTAGAGCGCCTTAACTCTTTTAAAGAAACCATTTTTTTTAATTAATATTCTCAGTATGTATACACAATAATTCAAAAGTTCTTTCAAACAAAAGGATGAAATTTCGTGTATGGAACTTAATACCAAATTAATATATTTATATCAAATTCCGAATGAAATCTATTCAGAGAAAATCTCTCTATACTCTGTGTCTTGGTACTAGTAAACACAATAACAACAAAACCTAAATAACTAGATATATAAGAGTGATATACATATTTTGCATCTGAATTATACATCTGTATCAAATTTAGAACCTGTTCTTTAAAGGGGTTGACGGTTTTGCCGATCTGCATAATCAACTCCGATGACTTAAAAATGATACAATGCCTACATTTAGAGTTATGCCTTAAATTTTAGAGTCAATCCATGGATTAAAAAACCTCCTAAAATATACATTCAATTTTCTATTCATTTGTATATTAACCGAAATCCAACAACTAATCACCACATAACACATTCTATTTTGGTAAAACTACTAACTTTTACGCCAAAGAAACATGTTTCGTAAATATATTTCACGAATGCCTCGGAAATTAATACATAAACTACCAATCTTCTTTTTTTACACATTGAAGTACATAAGTCTCAGGTGCATGACTGTACAGTAAAAGCTCCTTATTCGCGCTTCCTTCATTTGCGTTTCACTATTCGTGCATTAAAAAATTGCGACCTAATTCCTATATTCGCGGGTAAAAATTTCTTTATTCGCGGATCTAATAAGTAAATACATAATAATAAAAGGATTCCAATAGGTGTCCAATCCAATATCCTTTGCAAATGCCGTCAAGTGGACTGATAAAAAAAGTAAAATAGATTTTATTACAATTTTGTCTAAAGTATGTTGTTGAATGAATGCAAACTGCAAACATAGCCGAAATCGCGAATGGAATAGGACGAGATGGGTTCGAACAGATAGAATCAAGTGACTTTCAGGAATTGCTTGAATCGCAAAATGAAGATCTGACTGAAACCGACTTGGAGGAAATGTTAAATTCACAGCTCATTGAAGAAGAGGCTTCAATAAGCACTGGAAACGTGACATTTAATTTCAAAAATCTTAGTGAAGGTTTAAGAATGGCAAATGAGCTTTGCGATTTCTTTACGAACACTGATCCGTCTATGGAACGAAGTCTTATTCTTAAGAAGCAAATTGCTAATGCCACTGCTGCGTATCAGTCTAAATGGAAGGAGCTTTTAAAAACTGCCAAGCAAGAGAAAATTACAAAATTCTTCAAACCATTGCCTAAGCCTTAAGATAATTAAACAAAATTTAAGATAATTAAAAAAATAAAAAACAAGTGTGTGTTTATTTTGTCACCTAGGAACGTATCTCCTATAATCCCACATTCGGTTTCTGTATTCGCGGCATATTTATGGAACATATACCCAGCGAATAAAGAGCTTTTACTGTACTTAAAAACTAGGCACGCGTGGCTGAACATTCATGGCCTTGACCGAAGTCCACAGTTTTATATGGAAGGAGTAGGACAACACTTGTATTAGAAGGCATGCGAGAAGGGTTTTTTGGGACCAATTTTTCAGGTTATATATGGGTAGAATTTGGTATTTGAACACTATAACTACCAGTTTATATATACCTAGCTATGCAACATTCATTAAATTGGCGAGTTTTTGATTATCATGGCTTTCGTTGTAACTGGTGACTTAATTTATGTAAATAAAGTATATAATTTGACAAAACAATATTTAATATAATAATTCATTAATAAAATTAAATAATTCATTAATAAATTTTTATTTATTAATAATTCATTAATAAATAAAAAAAACCAAACAAAAAATTTTGTATTAGCATTTATAAGAAATGCGCCTATAAATACAAAATAAGTTAGACATTAAGTTCTAAACTGAATCATAATCAGAAAAAAATAACGGCTGCCGAAAACTAGACCAATCAACGTGATTTCGTATGAAATATACAATTCGTATGAAAAATACAATACAAAAATACAAGTATTACAATTATATGTATTAAAGAATGTACATATGTTTTGATGTCCATCAATACATAGATTATCCATAAAGTATTATACACTTTGAAATTGCTAAAGCAGCCATTTTAACGAGTCTTGGTATAAGTAGGGAAAGGACATACTAATTATGGAAGTTGTAATGGCTGAGTGGAAATTGAAAAGGAATATGTAACTCCTATTAGTTTTATTAAAAGTCGTCATAAAGTTCTAGAACAATACATAAATTATATCAACATTATATTTTTAAGAATTAAATTTGAAAACAGTTAAAACTATGGTCTTAGTAGTTCCAGTGTTGTGGTGGTAAAATATTTTATTTGTTTGGCATCAAGCATAAGAAAATTCAATTTGATGAAAAGCAGAGTTTCTTTTCAGAACAAATATTCATTTTTACGAAAATATATATACATAAATTATTGGGTTAATTGAAAAAGAACACTTGGTCAGATATTTTATTTTCTTGGCTTTAAAAATTCAAACGTGAGAAAATATTAACACAAAAATGGTAGATATTAAAATTTAATACATTGGCTTTTCACAAAAAAATTGTTGAGTTTTTTTTGCCAATTTTTATTTATTTATTTATTTTAAAAGATAATATAAACTGCAGAAAAAATAAAACGGATATTTACAAATTGCATAACAGAACAAACATCAAACACAATAAGAATAAAAATAAGCAGTAAATTATAAGTATAACAAAACGCAATAAAAATCCAATACGTATTCAACGCAAAAACATTCAAAACACATCAGGAATTCGAAAATTTAGCACAAACAGTCTCAATAAATTTTTATACACTTTTTTTATAAACACTTAGGTTATTATAAAGCCAGATAATAATCAATTATTAAAATTCATTATTATTTTAAAAGTTGTAATCATTTAATTTTAAAAATATTACAGAACGTATTAAGAATATCACACTAAAAAAAACGATAATTTTTTTCACATAATGATTTTTAAAAATTCCTGAATTCAGTGAACTAGTTTAACTAGTCATCTTTAAACATATGGGAATAATAATACAGAAAAGGAACAAGCTCGATGTTTACAATAAGGCATTGTATCAACTTTCTATAACTAGAATTATAGAATAGTGTTAAATTTTTATTGGGCTTATAGTTTTTATTACTAGGATCATAGAATAGTATCAAATTTTCATTATTAGAATAATAAAACGGCATCAAAGTTTTATTAGATATCTAGTTATAAAACTAGAATCATATTTTTTATACTGTGGGAAGTGATGTTGGCTCAGAATAGAACCTGGGCCTTTGGATCTGATACCTAGTAACATAACCACAGGACAAAAGCAATTGCTCAATCCCGTAGATGTTATCTGGGTTATTAAGATATCACCGCAAAACAAATCCAATAACAGACTTCCTCTCTGTTTGCCTGTTTATTTGGTCATAAATTATAAATACAGTAAGGCAAAATTGCTTTTCTGTATACGAAATAGATGAAGAGATTATATTATTACAGACGAAAATTCGAAATAGACACTTGGACGAATCTTTATAATTCAAACTTCCTAAGTCTGAAAGATGCACTAAGTTTGTCTATCTGTGAAAACGATATCTCAAAAATGGTATGAGATAGAAGCTTGAAATTTGGTATATGGTCTTAACAAAAATTCGTATCTTTATCTCTTAAAAATAAAATCTTATTTACACTTTTAGCAACGCAGATTTTTAACAAAAATTAGTATATTTATCTCAAATCTTGAACGAAATTCATTCAGATAAAGTTTCCTTGTCCAAATACCGGTGATCAGCATAAAGCGCAGAGAGCTAGATAAATAAAATCTTATTTACACTTTTAGCAACGCAGATTTTTATCAAATTTGGAATTAAATCTATCAAAAGGCTGACTATCTTTCCGTAGGGAATTTCGCACGAATTAAAATTCAATAACGTAGTGACTTAAATAAATGAAATTTAGCAAGTGACTTTTTTTTTACTGTACTTTAATTTTATGTAATATTTTTATTCCAAATGGTCGAAAAAAATGCGTCCAAAATATAAGTTTGATTTTAAAATATTTCTGTATCAGCCGCATGCCAAGGATTAGTCCCCAAATATCACACGATAGATTCTGTAAGAATTCTACAATCACGCTAAAAAAATCTATATTTCTTTAATAATTGTTCTCCAATTCTATATAAAATATTCGAGGTGTTTTCCAAGATTCACAACTTCATATAGGGAGGAGAAGGTAATATATTTTTAGAGAGCATGCTGGAAGTTTTATGATGACCAATCCCTCTGGTTTTTTCATATGAAGTTTATAATAAAATTATAAATTTACAATGGATAAATTAGTGCTTTAATTTATCCATTATTAATGGATAAATTAGTGAATTGGTGCTTTTTATACCTTTTTCTGTTTGGTAAACAGAAAAAGGTATTGTTTAGGCTCACTCCAATTTCCCCTGGGGTGGAGAAAGAAGACACCCCTCAGTTCTCGTGTGAGCTGGACCCAAAGATAGTTGCTCCTCTTTTAAGCAGGAGACGAAATACTCCGATTTATTTAATTGCTTACGTTTCCTCCTGTTAAGCGAGGTTGTGAAGCAAATTTGCAATATTTTAATGCTTATTAAATTAATTAGCATATTCGTTGAATTTCACATAAACTGTTTTAAGAACTACAGCCCACTACTTTTTTATTGAGCTGCAAACAAGTATAAAAGTCTTACTCGGATCCCTTTCTAATATAAAGAAAAATAAATAACACACTTTTTCGTAAAACCAGTTGGATTATCTTCTAAATGATGAATTTGGAGAAACAATCCTCCTGTTGCTATAAAATTCAATTTTTGTTCGTACTTCAAAAATCATTATGCTTTGTAATTTCAAATAATTATAATTAAGTATCCCCGTTTAGATCACTGTCATGAAAAAAATGTTAGAGGCGTTCTTCCGAAAACACATATAAATTAGACTTGAAAAATATTTTCATATTTTTAAAAATTATCATAACAGATAAAATTTAAAAATTAAATTGTGTTTATCCATATAGACTCAGAAAAAAAGTCAAATAGCTAGTCATTCATCCAACAATTAATTTAAGTATTCTGTAAGGGAAAAATTGCCACTCCGATCACCTGCTGAAATCTTTCGCTCTTGCGTGCAATAAAGTGATTTTTTTATATATTTTATAGCATACCAACTTAACAAGCTAATTAAAACCTTTTACGTAAAATGTCGAAAAAAATTTAATGGGCAGTTTTGGTAAGCGCACATTTGGTTTATCCATAAAGATCAGGAAGAGAAGGTGGGGGGAAGGGCACTGAGATTTTTCTAGAAATTTACACAGCTTCGGTGTTCCAGAAAACATCTAATTATTAACTTAAATATACCATTCTGGAAAATTTACACTAAAAGCACCTGTTGAATAGTGCACTTAAATTATAATCCAGATTGTTTAACAAACTGCCAATCTACATCGTAAACTTGTTAGTCACAGGAGAAAAATATCAAAAAAATATAGAATGGTATGTTTTCGTAATTTATATGGTCCACTAAGAACAACAAGGGACCTGAACAACAACTTTTATGGGGATTTACTCAGCTTAAAAGTTCGAGAAAATTCTGATGTTAGAAGTAAATGACACTAACACGAGGACCACTAAATTCTGTGCCGAGAAAAGTTTTAATGAATTTAATTGCTCTCATGGCTAATTTTTTTTAATTATCAAGAAGGGACCATGTAGAAATAAAACCAGGACTAAAGTGTAGATATAAATTTTACTAGTACTTCTTGCATGCAGCCGACTACCATCAAAACCCGCTATCACAAAGTCATTGAGACCTAAAAGAAGTTGATAAAAGCAAATTTTTTCCCATGCACGAATAACGTGATCATGCAAATTATATATTTTTTAAATTGCAGGAAAATACGGTCAAATATATTTTTTAATTCATCAAAATTAAAACTTAATGTATAGGTTAAAACATTAGCATCATTGCAAACATAATTTTTATACTTAAAGATAACGTAAAAAACATTTTTTTGCAGTAATATTTTTGGAAGTTACTGTAGAAAGATGATATTTGTCGCTTGGGATGTAAATCATGAAAATTTTAATCAAAATTTCAAAAAAAAGTCATTTTAAGGTGGACATTCTCACACTCCAAATTCTGTATATACAAAAATTGATAGAGCTATTTCAGAATTCGACTATTCGTATTTTCTTGTATGAAAATAATTCAAAGAGGAAATTTTAGAATCGTGAAAAAAAAATATCGAACTCGACATTCAAATTAATCAACACATTCTGAACTTCTTGGGTGACGTTCGGAAAAGTGGTTTCGAGAAATTATGCCTGCCTAAAAATACAATAACTTAAAGCAAAAAAAGCTTGGTGGATGAATTATAGAATTGGTCTTTACAATAAAACTATAGATATCCACAAAATTTTCGACCAAACAAATGAAAGGAGTGAAAAAATAATAATTAAAACATGTAATGAAATAAACGGATAAAAACTGTAATTTAATAATTTTCCTAAAATTTATTACATTTCCTGGCAGCACCTTAAAAGGTGTAATTGCTTTAATTTGGTTATTAGTGAATATATGAAATAAATAACCCAAAGACATAACAAGCTAAATACAAAGAATAAAGCATGTGAACATCACACCAAAGTAAAAGGGTTGTGTGAAATTTTGATCCAAACTCTTTGAAGATTACACCATATATATTTCTATTTGCCATTATAGGGTGAAAAAAAATGATTTTAAAATATAAAGAAATTGATAAAGAAAATTTGATTGCTGAGAGTGTCAGAAATTTTGGCACAAAGAGTTGATAGCAATAAACTAGACTTTCATGTAAAGCCAAGCAAAAAGAAAGCTGAAAATTGAGAAAACACACGAGAGATGGCCAAAGAAAGCTCACTTCCCTAGCCATTGTGACGTAATCATTCAGCTGGCAAACAAGTTTACTTTTTTAATGCAATAGATGGATTCCACCATAAAAGCAATGTCATCAATTCATATTTTCATCACTTTACTTTTGTTTAAAATATATAATGAGAAAGTTATGCGATAATCAGTAAATTCTAAACTTCACGTTATCTCTACATTTCAAATAACCTCAAATCGAAAAAATCCATTTTTTGAACTATGTCTGTGAACGCTATACCTCAAAAATGTTTTTAACTAGACAGGTTAAACTTAATAAGTGACTTTCATACAAAAAATTTCATATTTATCGAATTTTAAACAAAAATCATTCAAAAGAAATCTGTCTTTCAGTCGAAATGGGAATGATCACGGAAATTACAAAATCCAAAGAGCTAGAATAGACAAAACTTGGAGCACAGATTGAGTATCTAAAATGTAAATTTCTGTTAAGTTTTGAACTAAATAATTCAAGCAGTTGAAAGTCTCTCGGTCTACGCATTTGAATATAGGTAAATGCATTAACTAAAAATGCAGTTTATTAAATAAATGCGATCCAATATGCAATGTTGTTGATATAGTTCTAGTTCTATGTCAAAGTTTGGTTTTTATTTCAGTTTAGTTATATTAACGTCCCGTTGTAAAGCAACACGAGAGCTATTTTGGGACGGACCTCGTCATTTTGAACCACGATCAGATGACGAGGACGACACCTGAACTGGCATCCCCCTCTCCACACCACACTACACCAGCGTGAGGACGTTTGGCCTGACAAATTTAACCTGCAAGAGACCCTTTACGCGACGGTTCTTCGATGGAATCGAGTCTCGAGCGTGAAACCCTCCGGCCGAGACCTTACCACCAGGCCACCGCGGCCCAGTTCTATGTCAAAATATGACTTGAATAAGTTGGGGGGAAAGGTCCGAAACACATACTCTATATGTTAAAAAACGAAATTTGGCATTTTTGTTTGTATAGGAAGGAAAGAGGGATAGCTAAAATTGCAGTTTCTAGATGAATTTTGCTTTAAATCGGGCGACGAAATGCGTCCAAAAATCATTCTTGCTTTTCTAAAAACATTTATGAAGCATACAATGCTCACACGGATACTTTAAAAAATGAAATTCATTATTTAATCGTTCTTCAAATATTTTATTTTTTTATTTAATCAGATTTCATTTATTTAAATAATTATATTTGAAATAAGTGCGTCTACATTCATGTAGACGTTTCAATTAGAGCGTCTACATTCATTAAATAATCATGTTTCAAACAGACTGAATCACCGACAAATTTGGTTTCAAATGTGATAGCGCTCTACATTTTTTAATTTGAATCTGTCTACAAAATTCATCATGTCTCTAGATTTTTATGTTTTATAGATATCACGATCAGAGATGGATACAGATTTAAATGGCATAGATTTTATTAAAAAATTATAAATTTGGGAGAAATTCATAGATTCATACGTAGATTCAAATTTAATTTTTTAGTTCAAAGTGTTGTGTGTTATTTTTATAGTTTTTAAAAAAAATATTTAATAGACCAACAGATAGGCATAATGCAAAAATATGGCTTTTGGAGATCGGAAACGAGACGAATCATCAAAATCAAGAGTTTAATTTTTTCTGACAACCTCAAATAATCTTTGTTTATGTATGAGAAGACAAAAATGATTAGTATTCAAAAGAATATTCTATTAATTATTTACTACATGACAGTAATCATATCCTATGCATAGTAGCCACTGGATCATAGAATTCTTTAGAAACTACTTTATTAGAAATTCGGCTCATTCAAAGTAAAACGAAGAAATTATCTATCTTAATGGTAATGAAAGTCCCAATAAAAATCCATGATTAGAAAATATCAGAACATTATTTTTGAAAAAAAGTTTTTAAAATGAAATCTAGTTTATTATTTGATAAAGACGTCTAGAAAAATTTAAAGGTATATTCTTAAAACATATTTGAGTTCAACTGAATTTTGATACAGGAATATTAAATATAAATCTTTAAAAGAAAGAAAATTAGACACGCCAAGACAATTCATTTAAATACAAGAAATACTCCTGATTTCTGTAATATTTCTTTCAAAACATCAAAAAAAGGAACTTTTCAAGCTTTTTCAAGGTATTTTGTCATGGAACTGTTCTAGCCTTTTCAGAATATTTCATCACTTTTGAGTATTCTGAACCATATGAAAAAAAAAAATTAAAAAATTCATATGATTCATATTTTTTTACACAATCGAAAATCCTACTAAAAACATAATTCATTTAATTTATTCAATCTAAATATGTAATAAATAAAATAACTAAATAATATAATATTGCTAATTAAAACAACTAAGTTATATACAAATTTATATAAAACTTATGAATTATTTTTCAGTTATTGTTTTAATATTTAAAAGTAAATTAAGAGTTAATATGATATTTTTAACATAGATTCTTAAACCTTATATGCGTTTCCCCTTGGATTGGAATGCAAAAAAAGTTCCTTAAAATGAAATTGAACTGCAAAGGACAAAGCTCTGTTAAATTCTTCAAAAAAAATCATGTTACCCTTTATATTACAAATTTTGTATCCATAATGATAACTTTGTCTCCATCTCGAAGTTGCGATCATCGACGTAAATATGAATACTTGCCCCTTTTGCATTTGGAAAAAAAATAAAAGAATACTTACTTTCTTAACGAGATGCTACAAATCGTGATATCTCTTACTTGCATTTTATGACTTCAGTCATTTAAGACAGTCATAAAAGACTTCAGAACCGTAAAAAAAATTATGCTAATTGGATTCTAGATAAAAACGAAGGTGAGGTGGCAGTATTTCCACCTGCAGAAAGTCACGAATTTCAAAGTATAAAAGGAGGTTGGATATCATAATCCAGTACGTTCGGTTGAACAACTCAGTTATTCAGATATGAATTGGTTACCCACTCTTGCATTTGCAGTTCTACTGCTGTCAGTACAGTACGATGGAGCGAAAAGCGCGTCTGCTTCGTCAAGAAGTCCCTGGGCCAATCCAGCCAAAGCAGGTGCGTTGATGAATTGTCTGATCAACAAAATTGCCAGCTCAAATGTCTTGCCTCAACAAGAAAAAGAAGACTTGGAATCCATCATGGACACACTGATGTCTGCAATAAAAGGTGCAAGTGCCAAAGGTAAAAGCTCTGCAGCACAGTTGCAGGCGATCAATATGGCAGTTGCATCTTCCCTGGCAGAATTAGTCGTTGCTGAAGACGCTGGCAATCAGGCAAGCATAGCAGTAAAGACGCAGGCCCTTACAGGTGCGCTGGGGCAGTGTTTCCAAGCAGTCATGGGAACGGTCGATAGGAAATTCATCAACGAAATAAATGATTTGATAAGAATGTTTGCTAGAGAAGCAGCCAGCGAAACGAATGAAATACCAGACCAAGGTGCTTTATATGGAGCCGGTTCTTCAGCCTCATCATCATTTCAAGCAACAGGTCAAAACTACCAAGACTCGTCTCGAACAGCTAGTGGATCAACTGATTCTTCAACCAGTGATACTGCAATTCGCACCACAGGATATACAGGCTACACAGGACAACAGTTCGGATCAGTTTCAGGCCAAACATCTTACGATCAG
>JAPMOQ010035437.1:172931-187798 GCA_026543055.1 Argiope trifasciata | reverse complement strand
GGAGTTTTGAAAGGAGTATCAAGAGCCGCACAAGACATTGGTTTGAATGTAGACACCGGCAATGTACAAAATGATATTAGTTCCACTAGTAGTTTCCTCTCGTCCAGCTCTACCACCACCAGTTACTCTCAGACAGCAGATTCTACTACCAGTGCAGCTGCGTCTCGCACCACAGGCTACACAGGACAAGAGCTCGGATCAGTTACAGGCCAAACATCTTTCGGTCAAGCATCAGGTTATACAGGATCTGCTGCCGGACAAGACGGCTACGGACAAACACCTGGTTTTGGCGGACCTGTTGGAGGACCATCAGCTTTCGGTCCTCAAGCGAGTGGCACGACATCTCAGCTTACCTCTGGCGCTCAACAATTCTCTCGTGTGTCCGTCACTTCTGCTCTTAATTCACCCTTGGGATTAAGATCGGGTTCTGCTGCTTCTAGAATTAATCAACTAACATCGTCTCTCTCGAATGCTGTCGGACCTAGTGGCGTTGATTCTAATTCTCTTGCCCGTAGTCTTCAATCTAGTTTATCGGCACTCAGAAGCTCTGGCATGTCTTCAAGTGATGCCAAAATTGAAGTATTGTTAGAAACTGTTGTTGGTCTGCTTCAACTTTTAAGCAACACGCAAATTCGAGGAGTGAATCCGGCAACGGCGTCTTCAGTAGCAAATTCTGCCGCAAGATCTTTTGAATTAATTTTAGCTTAAGATATATCGATTGTTATATCTGATGGAAAATATTGTTTTCTGAAATAATAGATGTATTTGCGTTTTCATATTACAATAAATTAAAAGCATTTGCAAAGACAAAATCTTCGAAGAATTTTTTTATGTAAAATCTTTTCATTATACATAATTTAATTAGCTTTAATTGCCATCCTTATATGTCATATTTTAACCGTAGTTTGGTTGCAAACTTATTTAATATTTTACACATTTTTTATGAAAAAAGAAAAATAATTAATTATAAGGAATACTTAATTTTGATAAATACTTGATTTTATCTCATTATCAGTCTTCTTCCTTATTTTTCTGAAGGTTTTGGGTTTATACATTCCGGTTTATTATTTAGAAATTCATTAATAAATGAGAAATTACAGAAAAGTTTTTTTTGCATTTTAAACTTTTCCGAGAAAAATAGTTGGTTTCTAATTCTTAGCACAAATGTTTAATTGCATTTATTAATGAAAAATAGTTTATGACAATGACAAGGTATTATTTTGAGGTAGAACTGATGTATTAAAAATTGTAGAACATATTTCCAGTAATTCAAATACATAAAAGACTAGGCATATTGTTGCACCAACTGGTTCACAAACTTTAATGTCCATTAAAATTTTCGATTAAATATTTAAGGAACTTCACTTTTAATAGCTCTTTCCGCAAAATAATTTAAAACTTCAAATTTTGATAGTCATATAATTTTCTCAAGCTATTATTTCTGCCAATTTTCTGCCAACTTCCATAAAATTTCAACTTTAAATTAAAGTGGAAGTGATTAAACTGCAATTAATATAAAAAAAATTTCGGAAGTAAAACATTAAAAATATATAAGAGTACTGAAAACCAATTTGTTCGGCATTTAAATCTTACTTGCAATACAGAGTAATTTTCATAATTAATGTAATATCTCAAGATTTTGTCATCAAAATTATCTCCGATACATCATGAAATTCAACTTTTAATTTTATTTTTAAAAGGCTGTAAATGATGTCAATAACAATGTTTTGTTTTGTTTCGATGTATAAGTAAAGTATAAAATTTATATAGACCTCTGGTCCCAAGGAATCATATTCTGTGATATATTCTTGACACATACATTTTTAAATAAACGAGTGTTTCAATCTACTGCTATGATATCTGATCGATTTATGAAGTTGTGAATAGATCATTATAATAATCAACATTTTCATATCTTAAGCCAGATCGGTGGTAGGTTCAGAAACCACATAACTTCCAGACCGGAGTGTACACTTTTGGTCTAAGGTTTATGACACGCGGCTATGGACCCAATGGTTCCATGTTTGAATCTAAGAATGCACATCGGTTGACTTGGATGTCTACCGGTAGCAAAAATCGCCATAAAGCTTGGTTCTCTCGCACCAAAAACACTTGGTGATATAACATCGTTCATCTCTCCTCCAACTCATTGGAGTGGCAGTAATGTGGTGGTAAGTTCATTAGCCACGTAACAACTTAATGACAGGAGTATACACTTTTGATCTAGGGGTTATCACACACGGCTACGGTCCAATGGTCCCGAGTTCGAATCTCAGAATGGACAGAGTCCCTAGGCTTTGACTGGTGTAGAACCGTCCATTTTCCTGGTATAGTGATTGTCAAATTTTCATAAATCAGTCAGTTTTAGTGACTGATTTAGTAGATTGTAGTGCAATTTATTTTATTTAAAATATTAGTGTCTCAAGAATTCACAGAGCAGTGGATTAGATAAAAGCTAAACATTCATAATTTATTAATTCATATTTATTGCCTCATGTTACATAGAATATAATTATTTATATCATTTAGAACATTTTAATTAACCCGTTTCTATTATTAAATGTTTCTCATTAAAAATAGAAATTTAATTCGTTGATTAAAATATTAGTATCATTTAAAAGATTGTTTTTGAAATTCAATTTCATGCAAAAATCAAATGAGTGGAATAATATTTTTGAATTTATAGCAAAAAAACGCCATAATTTCGCTTAATTTTTATTTAATAAGAATTTCAAAAAAAATCGCTAAGAGGTGCACATTCTCGACCTCCAAGGTATGCACTTACCAAATTCGGTAGATGTAAGCTGAATAGTCTAACGTATAAAGCATCAACACACACATTCAGCTTTATTATAAGTATAGATATAGATACAGAGGCTGATAAATCAATAAAATTTGTATAAATTCTCCTTAAGAAGTTTATTTACAGCAATAAAATTTTATTATCGTTGAAGCCATGAAAGATATCAATTTAGTTGAAGTTTTTGAGCATTTTGATTAATTATCTTAAGGCTCATGCAATGGTTTGAAGAATTTCATAATTTTCTCTTGCTTGGCAGTTTTTAAAAGCTCCTTCCATTCAGACTGATACGCAGCAGTCGCATTAGCAATTTGCCTCTTAAAAATAAGACTTCGTTCTATAGACAGATCAATGTTCATAAAGAAATCGCAAATATCATTTACCATTATTAAACCTTCATTAAGATTTTTCAAATGAAATGTCACGTTTCCAGTGCTTGTTGAAGTCTCTTCTTCAACTGGCGGTGAATTTAACTTTTCCTCCAAGTAAGTTTCAGTCAAATCTTCATTTTGCGATACAAGCAATTCCTGAATGTCACTTGATTCTATCTGTTCGAACCCATCTCGTCCTATTCCATTCGTGATTTCGGCTATGTTTGCAGTCGGCATTTAACAACATACTTGAGACGAAGTTGAAATAAGATCTATTTTACTTTTTTTATTAGTCAGTTTGACGGCATTTACAAAGGATATTGGGTTGGATGCCTATTGGAATCCTTTCATTATTATGTATGTACTTATTAGATCCACGAATATAGGGATTGGGTCGATTTTTTTTTTAATCCGCGAATAGTGAAAACGCGAATAAGGAGCTTTTACTGTATGCCAAATTTTAGCATAAATATTAAATCTTTTTCATACCTGTTTTCGAGGGAAAGGATCAATTAGATAAAATTTACTGTCATGTGCGATACTTTTGAATATAATTACAGAAGCATATATTTGCCCAAACAATTTTAACTCATTTTTATTCTCTTGGCATCTATCAAATATTTTTTTATCAGAAAGATTGCCCACTTTAGAAGCAGAAAAATAATTTAAGCATAGGAAATACTTTGCTTGCACAAGTACTAAATAGCATAAGAGAAAAAAATTAAAGCAATTTGGAAGATATGGAAAACATTTCATCCATCCACTTTTTCTTTAGTTCCTACGAATGTTCATGTTTCGAATACGATTAAGAACGAAACGAATTTTATACATTCACATACATATATTTTTCAGGCACATCACCGGGCATCAAAAGACAGATAGATACAAAATCATTTTACATCGTTCCACTAATAAACATGTGGTAGGTGTGCCCTCTGGCGGCGAAAATACGGAACACACCCCAATTTTTGTTTCAATCGGTGGAGAAACGTGCATCCAAAATACAAATTTTTTCAGATATTATTAAACGCACGCCAGCGATTAATCGCCAAATAACTCATCTAGGATGACATGATAGAACTGAGTAAACTTAACTTAACTAACGCTAAATTAATGTTTAAAGTTAACAGTTTGTATCTATTGTACTCCACTTTCTTTAGTATAACTAGTTTATTGGAGAGTGTGCGAGAAAGTTTTGGGGAGACCACTTATGCAGATTTAATTATTGTGTTTGCAAGTATACAGACAGACAAAATATGTTTTTTGAACTTAGGGATATTTTAAGAAGAAATTCATCAACATTGAGTTCGAATTTTTTGGAAGATTACAATACTTTCCCTATTTGTCACTTGTACGACAAAGGAAAATATTCATTTTTCAGATTCTGTAAAATTATAACAATGAATTATAAAACACACTAAGGATTTAAATTCAAACAAATACGATCTCTACTTACAATAAAGACGAGACTGTTAGTGCGCAGTTGCGTTAGTCTGAAATAGAAAGTTAGTGAGAAACTGTGGCAAAAATTAAGTTTTTATAAACACTTCTTAAGTGCTTATAAGAACTTAAGGTTAAAGAAAAAGAACTTAAGGTAAAAAAATTTAGGATAAACATTGGCAAAAAAGCAAAAAATAATAATAAAATAAATTTAAAGCACTTTTAATGAAACATGGATTTGTAAGGCAAACAAATTCAAATAAATAAATAAGCACATTTGCAAATTTGCATTTTTTGCTAAGAAAAAGAAGTTTCTATATCACAATAATGCATAACTTTCATTGAAAAAGAAACATTAATTAATTTTAAATATGCGATTAAAGGCCACTAGATGGCTCGCTGTGTCCATTACTTTTGAAATGAATGTGTTATAGTATCCTGATCTTCAATCAATTCATATTCTGCCTCACTAGAG
Organism: Argiope trifasciata; assembly: GCA_026543055.1. NCBI lineage: Eukaryota > Metazoa > Arthropoda > Arachnida > Araneae > Araneidae > Argiope > Argiope trifasciata. The sequence goes on along the minus strand of JAPMOQ010035437.1, from coordinate 182,712 downwards.
TACTTCATTCATTACCTGCTGCGGGATGGAGGTAATCTCAACCAAATAAACACAGTTAGGTTCTTTAGTGTTTACATGATAGAAACTTTCTCATGTTTCTGTTCTCCTTCTGAATTTTATTTATTATTATTATTTATTTTATTTTTTATACTATGTAAGGTTTGTTAGGATTTTACAGTCAGTTTTGTTGCTTTTACCATCACATTCAAATAAATTATTCATACCTGCTCAGATTCTGATAAAATATCCATATCAGAATCACTCAAAATCTTGATTTCTTAATTCTTTAAACAATAATTTTCTACCACTAAATACCTCATTCACAATGCGAGGTTTTCTACCTCCGATAAATAACTTTTTTTTAAGATAACAAATCGATTTCAAGGCATTCTGAAATAATAATAAAAAAAGTAAACATTCACATATCCATACTTCATTTCTTTATTTATTTCGGAATGCTTTGAATTCGATTAGCTTAATGCGTGCCTGCCTTCTACTTATTCTGTACTTACTCAATTTGGAATTTTTTAACTATTCATTTTAGAGTTTTTTAAGGTCTTTTTTTCACTAAAACTTTAGAATAATTTGAAAACTTTTGTAGGACTTTTGAAAATTATTACATAACGTAAATGAGTTTTTAAAAATATTTTTAATGTAAATTAAACGAAAAAAGATTATTAAATTAACTTTTTTAAACAATTAAACTGTCAACGTATGCAACAGCTCAATTAATGATCTAAACAGGTACCAAAAATTATGACGTTAGGATTTAAACTTAATTTTTTGTGACTTTTTATCAAAGCTAGTCTTAGGTTTAGCAGGTTCTTTAGATTCTCAAGTGATGGAAAGATTCGCGCGTTTTTGGTCTAATTCCAAATTTTATTTATCATTACATATATAGTTTTTACTTCCATGCAGGGTCTATTCGAGAGGCTTGATGGAGCGTTACACCTTACACGCCAAAAATGTTATTACTCAACCAAAATTTAGAGTGAAACTGCCATGTGTTTCATTTCAGAAGTCGAAAGTTTTGCTTGTTTGCAAGTAAAACTTGATTGGGTCACTGTAAAAAGGATTAAGAAAGAGTTAACTGAAGAATATGCAGAGTGACATCTGTTTTGTTCAATCAATACCTAGTGTGGTTATATCAAAAAACATTTCATATTTGCATATATGAAATAATATTTCAAATTTGTAAACATTTGTCTTTATCCAATACGTGATATCATTCGGAATTCCAGATTGGTTAAACAAAATATTTTTTTTACAAATTTAAAACAAGTTTTATCTCATTATTCGGTTTCAGATTGATTTTTTTATAAATTCAAACTTAGATATTAATGACACAAATCGTTGCATATTCAGGATATCAAAATTTGAGTTAAAAATAATTTCATAACTGTATAAAAGACTCGAGTCAAATTTCGCATTAGATTTAAAATCTTAAGCAAAAATACTTACTAGCTTATTATGAAGATAAAAATACATGGAGATATAAATAACAAACATATATTAACAAGTATGATCACCACAATGTGATCAAAAATAGGTGACACCAATTGAAGATATATAATAAAATACATTATTTGAGGTTTTCTATCTTCTCAATATACTAATATAATTCAATCATCACCTGTTACTATATTTATAAATTTTTATTTCATTTTACATTTTTTTACATAATAATAGAGTGCAATTTTTTATAAATAAGATTATATAAAAATAAAATTATTATTTCTTATAATAAAGTTATTACGTCTTTGAGGAAATATTTCTTAAATGCTTCAGAAATGATTCATAAATTCGTAGTATAAAAATTTTATTTCATGTGATATGTGCAAGATATCCATCTATTTTAATTATAGTCTCACGACTAATTTTTAAAACGTTAGAAATAGGTAGATATTTTCAATTAACAAAATTATCTGAAGATGAATAATTTTACTGATATATGCATTCATGTTTGCACCAATAAATGTTCGGCTAAAAATTCCTGTTCGTGTTAGTGTTATATAATCACCATTTTATAAAATACAAATCAGCTCTCTGATTAAAATATGAGCATAATATCAAAAATTAAGGTAGGATAAAGGTCATTATTTTTATGACTTTAATGAAAAATAATTATATTATTTATTAAAGAAAGTAATGTTTTCATTTCATTTTTGAATTTTTCTAAATACATATTTGATCAAACTGTTGCTTTCCATTCTTAAAGGTTTATTTTTATTTGATAAAAAATATTTTAAAACCAAGAATTTTAAAGAAAATAGATAAAATACAGGAATTTTAAGAAATATGAATAGAAGGAAAAGATAAAATACAAGAATTAAGAATTACCAAGAAAGAAGTTGAATGGATAAAATACAATAAATATTCAATTCTCTTTTTAAAATCGAATCTGAGCATTTTTTGCAATATGCTAATAATTCCATCACATACTGTACACATGTTGGTACTCAAAATACTAAAATAAGTTATTCAAAATCTATTAGAACAGTTCTCATGCAACAATTTTTTTCTAAAAAAACAATGAATTAGTTCCTTATATTTTCTAATGCTCAAAATACGAATTGCGACCGTTAAAAAATTATTTCCTTTTACATAGAAGTATTTTTTTTTCCTTGAACTGGTGAAAAAGTTACCATGTCTGCTCAGGAGTATATGAATAACACGGTAAGTAGCTACAGGAGTGAAATTAAACATGTTTTCACATTCCAAATTTTAGATAAATTCAATCAACAAAAAGCTATTTTCGCTGAAAAAATAAAATTGTTTATGTTCGCTAAAAATAAAATTACAAGCGAAAATTTATGCTTAAGTTAAATACATAGAGTACATGATGAAAATTATTCGTATATAATTTAAATTAATAATAAGCAAAAGTATCGAATAACATTCTAACATTCAGCAAAATAGGATGACCTTCATCATATAAATAGTACTTTCGGATGAAGAAAAAATTTAAACTGTAATCTAAAATAAGTTTATCTTTTTCAAATGCTCTACTTACTTATATGTAAAGAACCTGATTTCATTTAAATATTCACAGAAATTAAAAATAGTTCAAGATGTTGTATTAAAACATGAGCCAAGACAAACATTTCAATTATGACAACGAGACAAAAAGTGTTTTTGTCTCGCCTTTTAAGGATACGCAGTTTATTTATGTAAATTCTATGTAAAAAATCACACAGAAAACGAAAAAAAGAAAAAAAATTACTACTTACAGACGGAAAAATATGATGAAAATAACTTAAATTACATCCAAGGAAACTATTATTCATTCCTGATCTGATGAACAATTTTTTTCTTGAAAAAATATCCATTTGTATGGCATTCCAGAACAATACTAAAATCAAAAACGAACAAAATAAATTCAACGATTAATAAGGTTCTTATCAAATAAACATATTTTACAGTTGATAAACCTTCTAAATTAACTGATCATAACAGATCCAGCTTTTCGCTGCGAAAATTACTTCTAAAAAAAGATTCAAATTAAATAAAACGAAAACAAAAAAAGAAGTTGCTGAGTTGAGGAAAATGAATAGTAAACTCTTAGACAAGAAAAAAAAATTTTCATGTAAGCATAATAATGCATGCACCTACTCCAGTAATGAAATAAAAAAGAAAAAGACGAAAACGATTTATGTCACTGTTCTTCAGAATAAAATTTTCGCGCGCTTTTCGTTGCTACAGCAACGGGATATACTATTTTGTATTACTAGGGGTGTTAGGAAATTGATGGATTTAGATACACTGAAAAGTATTATCTTGCTATTTTTAATACATCCACTATTTAATTAGAAGCACAGAGCTTCAGTTTTTAAGAAATGTTATGCAATAAAACAAAATTGATATGAAAATATCAATTTTAATTTATCAACATTATTAATAGTTTGATTATATTCATCACTTCCTTCCTATTTTTATTTTCAACTGGAACGCTTTGTAACAAATCGTTTGTACCAATATTAAGCTTTAATTAATTATTAATATTAATTATCAATTTAATAATTAGTTTATTTATTAATGATGAAATTAATTTGAACAAATAATTCTGAGTGATAAAATTTTTGGACATTAACTACGAAAAAGTAAAGTTACCAAAAATTATGCAGAATAACAAAGTTTTCTTTCCTTTAAAGGATAATACAATTGTTTAAATAGCGTTTAGTTACTCAGCAACTTTAAAAAAAAGAGTTTGTAACTATAATTACTTTTGTAAAAACTTAAATAAAATAAGCAAAACAGGCTGTATTTGTAACAAAGAAATTTATAGATAATATGTAGATGTTGACAAAGAGCATATAACAACAGGGGATTTAAAAATTATAGATTCCGGCTCTTCAAGAGATCTAATGGAAAGGGGAACTAAGATTGAGAGAAAAATTAAACACTAAAAAAGGCTTAATTTCTATTGAGCAAGATTTGGATATTTTTATTTCTAAATTATCAAGGAAATATCATTGGCCTTCAAAGGGTTTAAGAGAATGGAAAATAAGGATTTTAGAAGAAATTAAAGCAAAGTATAATAAGGGTAAAGTCAAAACTAAAGAACGAGGAATTTATTTTAACAAATCATTGAAAAAAGAAATAAAAAATTATAAGTGAGGTTTATTATTACAGTGATAGATAAATCGACAAATAATTTCTGTCTAATTTGTAAATATTATTATAAAGAACTGTTAATTAAAGAATATAACTCTAATTTGACTTACAACTTAGTTAATACCGGGAAAAAGGAATTGCATAAAACAATGCTGGCTTTCGATAAATTAACTAAAATTAAAACTTGCTCTTTAAATTGTCCCTATTTGTTCCTAACAGTAAAATTTCATAAAAAAAAAAACAATTAAATTTAGATTCGTAACTTGTAGCACAGGCAGTTACTATAACTACACGTTGAAACGTTTCTTTTAATACCTGAAAATTATCCTAAATAAAATTAAAGATGAGAATAACTTTGTAATTAATAATATCAAAATTTTTTAGGAATTTCTAAAATGTAACAAAATTTATAAAATTAACACTTATAACTGTGTGATACTGACTGTGTTTATACACCAACCTGCTCCATAAAAATTAAAAAATGTCTGTACTTTGTTACGTTAAATGTCTATTATATTTTCAATGGTATTAATTTTTATAAACAAGAAAGGGCATTCCAATGGGTACAGCTTTCTCACGTGTTTTAGCTAATATTTTCCTGCATTATTACAAATAATAATAATAATAATTTTAAAAAATTTAATAAATGGTTGGAGGTTTATTGATTATTTAATTATAATTAACTTAGAAAATACCAGTATTGTTACAAATTGCTATTAATTCTAAAGAATTAATTTTAATAGAAACAAATTAAAAGCATCTTGAAGCTACTTATCTGGATTTAAGAATCGAAATTTCTGATGATAAAACAATATTTGGTATTTATGATAAAAGGGACGAATTCAGCTTTAAAATAATTAAATTCTGAAATTATCACTCTAATCTCAACTCTAAAATTTTCAAAAATTTAATTTTCTCATAATTTAATAAAATTAGAATAATTTGTAATAACAAAATTTCGTTTATGAAAGCAACAAGTAATTTTATTAAAAATTTAAACAATAATGATTGTCACAAATTTGAAACACGGATATTTTAATAAAAAAAAGAAATAATGAAATATTAATTTTTAACTTAAAAAAATAGACTTACGGTTACTAACTCAATAGATGGCGCTCAGAAACTTCATTTATCTTTTTTTTTCTCTGCTTGACTCAGTATTCAATATTGAATAACAAATGAGATGCTATGGTTGAGATTTCTTCGCCTGTTACTGATATCTTTTTTCTTTTTTTATTTTCTTAATTATTTGATGGAATATTTTAATTATCGGTTGAATATTCTTTTGTAGTTTTATTTTATATATTTTTGCTCAATTTGGTGATGATTTTAATGTTGCTTTGTTTTGTATCTCTGTTGTTAAATAGGTGTATATCTTTGGCCAGAATTTTGGGGTCACGAGGGGTAATTACTATTGGACACTGTCCAATTCCTCACAGAAAAATCTTTTAGTTTGAATCCTTGCTTGAGGGTGACCCTTGAAAAAGTCGTTAGGCTGAATTCTTTTTCCACTTTATATAATTTTGATTATTTTAGATTCCTTTTTACTTGGTTTATATATAACTTTACTTTTACTCTCAAATGCAACTTATTTAATCCTCAATTTTACAGTTCCAGAGAATTGCAAGATAGCACTTGACTTGCTTTTAACACCCTTGTTAAAAAAAGAAATAATGAAATATTAATTTTTTACTTGAAGATAAAATAGGCTTACGGTTACTAACTCAATAAATGGCGCTCAGAAACTCCATTTATGTACAAGAAGATTCTGCTTATTTTATCATGATCAGTGAGTGACAAAGTAAAATATGTTTTTAACATAATTTTTAAAATTCCATGGTACTTGAGAATATAATATATTTTGAGAAAAAGGAAAATTTGCTGTAAATTTTAGTGAAATTTAACCAAAACGGTTAACATTCTACTAAAATTGTAATTCAGCAAGCATATTTTTCTTACTACACAAGTTGTGGAATATAATGATGAATGAAATGAACCAAAATCTAAGAAACATTTTGAGATAAAAAGAAGTTACGGGTAAAAATATACGTATATATGCATTTTTTTCCATAAATTCGCAACTTAATTTTTCTAAAAACACCTATTACAGAAAAAGTATTTCACCAACAATAAAACTTTTGGTTCATTTCATTGCCCATATTATTTAAAACACACGCTGAAATTTTTATGTACCTTACCTCTATTAGTTTTTGGGATATCATGTTAATGGTGGATAATTTTTATGAAAATTAGAATTGAAGTTAAAGATAAATTTCAGCTGAAAAATAAATTTTGCTTAAAATTCCTCTGGATAATAGGTTAGACCTTCCTTTTATAAGGAAACACAAGCTGTTTTGGAAAGAGAAAAGTCTAAATTACAAGAAATAACACTTTTTAAAAAATATATCGCCAATGCGGTCGAAAACCAGGGTTTTCAACGCAGTTGGTAAATTAAAAGTTAAAGAGGACAAAAGGATTTTATGCATTATATATTTTTTAATTAAAGTACTTTTTACATTAAAATGAAAGTTACGAAAGTATTTTAAATTCGAACAACGCTGAATATAAGATTTAGCATTAAATATATTTTTACATTCTTGCGAAGTCATTTATGTCATTAGCTGTCAACAGCTGAGTTAATAATTTTAATTTTTGTTATAAATATTTGTTGTATGAAAAAGCATTACAAATATTCCTCACTAATAATAAAGTATAAAAGAAATTTTATTGAAGATGTTTTGTTAATAAAGTTGTTAAGTCATCAGTTTAAAACGTACAGTTTTATCAGCTGTTTGCGAATAAATTATAAAAATAAAATTTTCATGCTCGTTTATTCTTTTTCATAAAGAGCAAACATTTTATTCCGGATGAGAAACATCTGCTTTATTTTTATCGCAAAAAAATCACTTCCGCTGTGACTTCATTACCAAACTGTTACATTTAGAAACGTTTTATTACGGTGCTAGTGTTTACTTTGATACTGGATGATGTTTACATTGCCTGGGTTTAACGTATATCTCCGGTTCTCGTAAAACATCTGTAAAGATTTTTTTTATTCGTGTGTTGACAACTGTATTTAGGATTCCGGCCAGTTGTAAACCTTGCACAAGCGGTCATTGATAGAAAGGTGTTTCCTTGTTGTTGATTTGTTTGTTTTTCACTGCGGAGTTAGATGATGGGACAGATTGTTTTTGTTTATATAAATTTATGTACTAACGAATGCGCAGCTGAAATTCGTAGAAATATCAAAACAAGATGATCGGTATTAATAAAAATTTATTGATCCAACGATATTCTAAGCTACAAGCTCCAGCATTTTTATCAAAATTAATAAATCTCAAACAACTTGATTTGAGCATTTTGTTATTCCAAGATTAATATAAATGTTTGTAATAGTTCATTCGAAAGGTTTGTGTTCTTAATTTTAAATCAGAAAGCATATCAGTCTGAATTGAAGGAGCTTTTAAAAACTGCCAAGCAAGAGAAAGTTACAAAATTCTTCAAACCATTGCCTAAGCCTTAAGATAATGAATCAAAATATTCAAAAACTTCGTTAATTTGATTAATTTTCATTAACTTCATTAATATTTTTAAAACTTCATTAAATTGATTTTTTTATTTGTTTTTGTTTATTTTGCCACCTAGGAACGTATCCCCTATAATCCCATATAAATTACCATTCCGTATTCACGGTTTCTGTATTCGCGGCATATTTATGGAACATATACCCCGCGAATAAAGAGCCTTTACTGTAATATGAATAGAAGAACTTTGCTGTAAGCTAAGTGGACGCATTAATCATTTAAATAATTTTTACACAAAAAAAATCCATTCATTGTAAAATATCTTTACCATCTTTGGCATTTTTCTATACGTGATGTGGCAATTTATGGAGCTCGTTGGTTGGTTCTATTTTGTAACAGTATATGCTAAGTTATGACCGATTTTATAAGTTAGTTTTGAATGGTATTATATCTGAACATTTAGGCCTTTGATTATACTTTGACTGAATGACTTTTGATTGTACTACAGATTTAATCTTAGACAGTTGGTATTTTTTCTTATGTTCTTCGTTGGTATTTCTCTCAGTTGTGAAATGATTATTTTATTAATAGGAGATATTTTTCATCCATAGCATTTTTCGATAAATATGGAATACAGCCTTTTTGGAAACTCTTTGATTTGTACAATTTTGTAGCAGTATGTTAAGTAATGACCCATATATTCAGTTAGTTTTGAATGGCATTATGTCTGGATAGTTTGACCTTTGACTGTTCTACAGATTTAATCAAAATAAAAGGTGCCTTCCATTATAAGTCAGTTGTAAATTCGATGCTTTATTGACAAGTGTATTGGATTATAATGAAATGTTGAATTTCCTTCTTTATCACCAGATTTGACAACTGCTAACCTGTTGTTGTCTGCTGCCACTTGATCTTACCAAGCCCGAATGAGCAAAGCTCTTTCGAATTAAGGCTGAGGTGTGCATCTTTCGTTGTTAACGTGCACCCTTCAGGTGAAAGGACGACTTTACTCGAATATACACGACACAATCCTTTTTAGGGGCGGTCGAATTCATTCATACACTCATTGATCCATCCGCAAGTCAGAATTTAGATCCAAATCAGAGACCGACTCATCCGTGGTTCAGTACCCCCACAGGTATCGTTTTGTTATGGGAACTTGGAGGACTTTGCAGTCACGACCTATTTAACGTGCCCCAACTGCCATTAACCAACACGGCGGTCTTTGGAAAAGACGAGGACAGAACCCGCCGCCTTTCGGTTACGAGATTTACGCTCTACCAACCAGGCTACCGCGGCCTCTTCTGCTAACCTTTAATTTACGGATTGCTTGCGTTTTTCTTCAACGGACGCAACAAACTTTTGCCAACAAATTCAAGTTTGATTTTATATTACATTTGATAATCTGGATAGCAGGTACGCAAGTATTATTATAAGAATACTACTAGATAAGCGTGGAAGGTGTTCATTTTGAATCGATTCAGTAAATACTTAAAGTTTTATTTGGCATTTTCAAAATTAAAAGAAAGTCAGTACATGCAACATTACACGAATGCAATACGATTTCATACATTTAATGACCTTTTGTAATTTTTTGACTTAATATGAATATTAAACATAAAAAGACATTACATTACACAAAT
>JAPMOQ010035437.1:130772-172921 GCA_026543055.1 Argiope trifasciata | reverse complement strand
ATTACGATTCCATACATTTAATGACCTTTTGTAATTTTTTGACTTAATATGAATATTAAACATAAAATGATATTACATTACACAAATGCATTACGATTCCATACATTTAATGACCTTTTGTAAGTTTTTGACTTAATATGAATATTAAGCATAAAAAGACTACGAAAGACTTACTGAAAAAGCAGTGTGAGGTATGGGAAGATGGTGAAAGTCGATAAATTTAATTTTTACATAATTCATCAAATTTTACATGCAGAAAAATAAATATTGGGGTTTTTATAGAGGCATGTGTGAAAAACAGTTTACTCAAATTTTTCTGCTATAAAGGTCGAGTAAAACTTAAATTTTTATGGCTTTTGATTTTACAGTTTATAAAGCATTTATACACGCTGTATAATAATTTTTTTAATTTTGATTAATTTCTAATGAATATTTAAACATGTTTTACAACATCATATTTCTTTGTGGAAATAGAAATAATGTCAGTTTTGCTACTAATATTTCATTTTTGACACTTTTAAAACCATTTGAACCTATTCGAACATGAAAATTTCAATGTACTTTCATATTTCAATCATAATTCTTTCTTCTGTGCTTATCGATATTTTATTTGTTATTTAAAATAAAAAGTAAAAATATTTATTTCGCAAAGTTTTATCTCTATAAATAAATTATTTGAAAAATAAAATCTATGCTTATAATAAAGCTCAATGTGTGTGTGTGTGGGTATTGGCGCTCCACAGGCCAGACCGTTGGTCCTACATCTACCAAATTTGGTACATGTATATCTTGGAGGTCGGGAATGTGCACCACGGAGCCCTTTTTTCGAATTTTTAATTAGAATTCGACTTAATTAAAATTTAATCGAAATTTCGACGTTTTACTGCTCTAACCTCCGAAAATATTATCGCACAAACATGATTTTTACATCAATTTGAAGATTAAAAAATTAGCTTTCTAATGGTGTTAGTGTTTTAAAGTATAACTTAGGCTTCTATTTTTGAAAGAATTTTTAAAAGAATATTTTAAACATGTTTTTTTTAGCACGTGACTGGATAAAATAAAAGAAAACAATTACGAAAGTTCAAATTAATAAATATAAAAAATAAACTATCATCGCAAAGTAAATCTAAAGAAATGCAACTTTTAGCACGTAACTGGATAAAATAAAAAAAATATAAAATGTGATATTTTCTTAAAAAATAAATGCAAAGAAAAGGTTTCTATAATCTTTTGCAATATCTAAATATTTAATTCAACTTTATTTACAGTAAACCTGATTGAATTTAGGATATGCATTGAAATCCCGATTTAATGGCACATTTCTATAATCGTTTGCAATATCTGTATCATTAATGCAATAATTTTTTGCCCTTTTTCGCTTTCTTTAAAAAAACATAGTTAATATTATGGCAACATCACCGAAAAACATTTTTCATATTTTGGAAGCATAACCGATAATTAAAACTGTCTGATTTATAAAATTAAATATTATAGGAAAACGAGTTCTTTTAGAACTTTCCGTCCATCATCTTAAAGAAAATATTAATTTTAGGCCAATCTCTGCCCGGAATTACTTCAAGTCTAATGAATATGTGATTTAATTGAAAATTTTATAACGCATTACTCATGGCGAACCAGCTGGTTGGCAAAGGCGGCTAGTAGGAAATAGATTTTGGCGATTATTTATCATTTCATTACTGTTAATTCCATGTATATTTATTTACAGCAATAAAGCGAATTCAAATATTATGCAATGAAAAAGAAATTTCAATTCCTTAATACATTCCCCTTTATATAAATATAAATTACTATGGCTGATTGTGTGATGTAGAACTTATATATAAAGATACATTCCGAAATTATACATTCCAAACTGAATTATTATCCCGTAAGAAAATCAATTTATCAGCAATTTTTAATATTTTTGACGTTTTCGATTTCATTTACGCGGTACCTTATTTGATGAAATTTTGCAATCTATACTTATAATAAAGGACAATATGTGTGTGGGCGTGTGTGTGTTGGCGCTCTACAGGCCAGACCGTTGGACGTACAGCTACCAAATTTGGTACATGTAATCTTGGAGGTCGGGAATGTACACCCCGGAACCCTTTTTTCGAATTTTTAATTAGAACTTGAATTAATTAAAATTTAACCGAAATTTCGAAGTTTTTCCACTATAACTTCCGAAAATATTATCGCACAAACATGATTTTTACATCAATTTAAAGATTAAAAAATTAACTTTCTAATGGTTTCAGTGTTTTAATGTATAACTTAAGCTTCTATTTTTAACGAATTTTCAAAGAAATATTTTAACCATGTTTTTTTTTTTGAGCTCGTGACTGGATAAAGTAAAAGAAAACAATGAGGGAAGTTCAAATAATAAAACAAACTATCATCGTAAATCAAGTCTAAAGAAATGCAACTTTTAGCACGTGAGTGGATAAAATAAAATAAACATAAAATGTGATATTTTATAAAAAAATAAATGCAAAGCAAAGGTTTCTATAATCGTTTGCAATATCTAAATCATTTATTCAACAAATCTTCTTTATTTATGGTAAATCTAATTGAATTTAGACAGGATATGCATTGAAATCCCGATTTAATGGCATATTTCTAAAATCGTTTGCAACATCTAAATCATTTATTCAGTATTTTTTTCTTCCTTTTCTTTTTCATTCATTTCATCATTTATTCAATATTTCTTTTCTTTCTTTTTCGCTTTCTTTAAAAAAACATACTTAATATTTTGGCAGCATCAGGGGAAAAAAACATTTTTAATTTCAGGCAAATCAATGCCAGGAATTACTTCAAGGCTAATGAATATGAGACTTAATTGAAAATTTTAGAACGCATTACTCATGGCGAACCAGCTGATCGCCAAAGGCGGCTAGTTGAAAATATATGGCTAATCAAATTATTTATGAAAATATGATCATGTTCTACTTATATGAAATACCTACAGAACTCGTTGACTTGAAGCTACAAGAACTTCATTCATATAAAAATATACCGCCATTTTTGTGAGTAAATAACCTCTTAAGCTGATAATACACTTCATTCATTAAAAAAAAAGTTATCTTCCCACACATTTTATCGAGTTACTACAGTATTAATCATATCCATGAGAAAGTAAACAAAGCCCCCATGTATAGAAAAACCCCATAAAGCGATAATAGCTCCTGTTTGGTTGGGTTGTCTGTCAATTTCCAACTGTAGTTCTTGATAAATCCGATATTCCCTCACGTGACTCATCACGCTTACAAAATCACGTAGTATCGGGTATCCGACTGGCGTCGCCATTTCAATGAAATCTGTCTGATCGATTAAAAGTCGGATATCTGATGAGTGATGATTTTCCATTGGTTTTCGTTTTTCTCTCGTGAAAGAGAAAGTGATAGATTCCTGGAAGACATGACGCCAAAACATAAACGAATTCCTTATCTCTAAACAAATGTACTGACCTCAGTGCAGAGTTTTCAACCTAGAAATTTAGTTTTCCGGAAAAACAGTTTCGATGTTTTGTTTATTCTTTAAATGTTCTAAATGGTGTACTAAAATCAGTGCGTTTCTTTTAAAATTTGTTATATTAAATACTAGCCGTCTTTGGCGACCAGCTGGTTCGCCATGAGTAATGCGTTCTAAAATTTTGTAATGGAAAAAAAAATTATTGAATTAATGATACAGATATAGCAAACGATTATAAAAATATGCCATTAAGTCGGAATTTGAAAGCATATCCTGTCTAAATTCAGTCAGGTTTACCGTAAATAACGAAGATTTGTTGAATTAATTATTTACATATTGCAAACGATTATAGAAACCTTTGCTTTGCATTTATTTTTTTAGAAAATATCACATTATATATATTTTTTTATTTTATCCAGTCACGTGCTTTAAGTTGCATTTCTTCAGATTTAATTTGCAATGATAGTTTTTTTTATTTGAACTTCCGTCATTGTTTTCTTTTATTTTATCCAATCACGTGCTAAAAAAACATGGTTAAAATATTTCTTTACAAATTCGTTAAAAATAGAAGTTTAAATTATACATTAAAACACTGATACCATGAGAAAGCTAATTTTTTAATCTTTAAATTGATGTAAAAATCATGTTTGTGCGATAATATTTTCGGAAATTATAGCGAAAAAACGTCGAAATTTCGCTTAAATTTTAATTAGTTCAAATTCTAATTAAAAATTCGAAAAAAGGGCTCCAAGGTGCACATTCCCGACCTCCAAGGTATACATGTACCGAATTTGGTAGCTGTAGGTCCAACGGTCTGGCCTGTAGAGAGCCAACACACACACACACATTGAGCTTTATTATAAGTATAGATTAAAAGAGTATTAATGTTATATTCAGAGATAATTAAACTGCTTATATTAAGAACAAACCTCTACCAGTAATAAAAAATTAATTTCTGCTTATTAGCGCTCTACAAATCAAACCATTTGACTTCATTTTCTAAATTTAGTACACATATACTTTGTTTTGTGAAACTGTGCATTTTGGAACAATGCTTTTGAAATTTTAATTAAATTTTATTGCTAAAAATGAAAAGAATTTTAACATTTTTCCACAATAAATTTTGGGCATACTATTGCATATAAATAAATTTCAGATCTATATTCATATTTAAAACGTTGAAAGATTGTCTTTTTTAGTGGTCATTTAAATTTAAAATCAATCATTTAAATTTTTCTTGAATTCCTTCAATTTCTAAAAAACTGGGTAGTTTTTTTTTGTTTAGTTTTTAAAAACATACTATGCATATTTCCTTGAAATTAAAGTCGTTTTTATTCTTTCATAAAACATTTAATCAATTGATTTTTTACCAGTATTAAAACCTAAAGAATGATTTACGTTTAATATCTATATCATTTACAAAACAGTTAAACGAATGAAGCAGCAATAATACGAAATTTAGAAGGCAAACAATCTGAATATTTACATTTTTAATAACTCTATGATGTTTTGGTCTCCGTATGATGTATATACATTACACAGAACATTTTTGATAATATTTAATAACTTCTAACTATTAGAGTCTAATAGTTGGTAATAGTTGGTAGAGTCTAATATAATTTCGTCTAATAATTAGACGAAATTATAAACTAGAAGTTATATAGAAATGATTTAAGGTATCCGACTATGTTCGAAGGTAAAATTATGAAAAACTGAATTTTTTAGAAACTATTTATGCTTTTTAGATGTATCGTCAATAATAAACACTATAAATACAAAAACAATTCTTTGAAAATATAATATATTTTGAGAAATCCGGAAAATTGTAGTAAATTTTAATGAAATTTAAACAAAATGGTTAATACTCTACAAAAAATTGTAATGTAGCAATAGTATTTTCCATTCCACACAAGTTATAGAATGCAATAATGAATGGAAAGAACCAAATCCTAAGAATAATCTTAAAATGCAAAAAAGTTATGGGTAAAAATATACGCAGGTATGCATTTTTACCTTAAATTTACAACTTAATTTTTCTAAAAACACCTATAAATAAAAAAGCATTTCACCAACAATAACACCTTTGGTTCATTTCATTATCCATATTATTTAAATTAGACACTGAAATGTTTATGTAAATAGCTCGATTAGTTTTGGGGATATCGTGTTAATGGTGAAGAATTTTTATGAATTTTTTTTGAAAAAAACAAAGTTAAAGATGAATTTTAACCGAAAAAATGTGTGCCCCTGGATAATAAGACAGGCCTTCCATTTTCTTAGAAAAGATGAACAGTTTTGGGAAGAGAAAAGTCTGAACTATAAGAAATAATTTTTAAAAAATCGCCAATGTGGTCGTTAATCAATGTTTTTAACGTAGCCGGATACCGTAATTGAAATTAAATATATGCAACGATCCTGACAAATCATCTACCTTAGTAACACACAAATAATGTACAATATTGTATGCATTAATTATTCTTAAAATGGTATAATATTGTGGAATATTGATTAATATCATATATTATCGTTCAATGTTGTAAGACCTGATGTGTTATCAGAATAGTTAGCAAAAACACAAAATTAAAGAATACACTAATGTGGTAAATTAATTCCACGAGAGGGCGCTCAGCACTTCTTCCGGTGTTAACCAGCAGTCAGAGGGGAGAGGGCAGAGAGAGTTCCCGACACCAAAGAATTCGGACCGTTCCGCTACCGTAGACCGAGAAAGGGTCACGACCGGAAACCGTTGAGACGATCCTCTTCAAAGGGCCGAAACTAGAATTCTTGTGTAGAAGAATTCATCGGCAAATGTTCAAGGTGCCACGCGAAGGTGGAAAAGAGCAACTAAATACCTACTGTTCATCTCCATGCCATTGCAATCAATTCTTCATCAGCAAAACTTCATTGTAAAAATCATCCTTTATTTAACCATTCAATAAACCAATAGTAATCTAAACCAGTGGACTGATGAATAAAAAACCCATCACACCCACACTAATTAAAGAAATAAAAAAATACAGTAAAAACTCCTTATTCGCGCTTCCGTCATTCGCGTTTTCACTATTCGCGGATTAAAAAAATGCGACCCAAATCCTATATTCGCGATTAAAAATTTCTTTATTCGCGGATCTAATGAGTACATACATAATAATAAATGGATTCCAATAGGTATCCAACCCAATATCCTTTGCAAAGGCCGTCAAATGGACTAATAAAAAAAGTAAAATAGATCTTATTACAACTTTGTCTAGAGTATGTTGTTAAATGCAAACTGCAAACATAGCCGAAATCGTGAATGGAATAAGACGAGATGGGTTCCAACAGATAGAATTAAGTGACATTCAGTTATTGCTTTGAATCGCAAGATGAAGATCTGGCTGAAACTGACTAGGAGGAAAAGTTAAATTCACAGCCAGTTGAAGAAGAGGCTTCAACAAGCACTGGAAACGTGACATTTAATTTGAAAAATCTTCGTGAAGGTTTAAGAAGGGCAAATGACCTTTGCGATTTCTTTATAAATATTGATCCGTCTATGGAACGAAGTCTTATTTTTAAGCGGCAAATTGCTAATGCGACTGCTGCATATCAGTCTGAATTGAAGGAGCTTTTAAAAACTGCCAAGCAAGAGAAAATGACAAAATTCTTCAAACCATTGCCTAAGACTTAAGATAATGAATCAAAATGTTCAAAAACTTCAATTAAATTAAATTTATATATATATATATATATTATTTTGTCACCTAGGAACTATCCCCTATAATCCCATACAAATTGCCATTCCGTATTCACGGTTTCTGTTATCGCAGCATATTTATGGAACATATACCCGGCGAATAAAGAGCTTTTACAGTATAGCAATATTTACTTTAAAAAAATTAATATCATTGCACAATAATGCTCATGGATATGTTTTGTTTAATTTAATTTTTTTATTATTCATAGATTAGACTTAAATTATCTTTAAACTACCTCTAAATTATTTTAAAATTCGCTTAATTACATGACAGTTTTTATGTATCCACAAAAAATAATATTAAAACTAATATATTGTATTATGTGAATGTCCGTAAATGCAGTAACTAAAAATTAAAGTATAAATATTTTGAAAAGTTCATTAAAAATTTAAAAATGTGCGAAAGAATCACTTATTACTTTTCTAATTTTAAAGTTGTACAAAAACTATCTTTATCCGATAACATTCTCCTCAGTTCTTCAGGAAAAACTTCAAAATTTCAATTAATTATTTATTAAAAATTTAATTTTTTGGTAAACAATTCTTTAATTTACACATGCTTCTCAGAAAGTAGTTATTTACAAAATTTAGTATTTATCGCTATACCTTGTTGAGCGTTTTTATACCAATTTTACTGTTTCATAAACGCAGTAAAGAGATAGTACAGTAAAAGCTCTTTATTCGCGGGGTATATGTTCCGTAAATATGCCGCGAATACAGAAACCGTGAATACGGAATGGTAATTTGTATGGGATTGTAGAGGATACGTTCCTAGGTAACATAATAATATATATATATAAATAAATTAAATTGAAGTATTTGAACATTTTGATTAATTATCTTAAGGCTTAGTCAATGGTTTGAAGAATTTTGTCATTTTCCCCTGCTTGGCAGTTTTTAAAAGCTCTTTCAATTCAGACTGATACGCAGCAGTCGCATTAGCAATTTGCCTCTTAAAAATAAGACTCCTTTCCATAGATGTTCATAAAGAAATCGCAAAGCTCATTTGCCATTCTTAAACCTTCACTAAGATTTTTCAAATTAAGTGTCACGTTTCCAGTGCTTGTTGAAGCCTCTTCTTCAATAGGCTGTGAATTTAACATTTCCTCCAAGTCGGTTTCAGTCAAATCTTCATCTTGCGTAAAAATGTAACTTTTATATTTGGATGCAGTTTCAAGTTTTCTAGGATGACCTGGTCCATTGTCCAAAACTAGAAGAGCTTTAAACTTTTTTTTTCTTTTTTAAGTTTCAACTTCAGCACAAAGCAATTCCGGAACCAGTCACAAAAAATAGCACTTGTAACCCATGCTTTCTTATTAGCAAGCCAAAATAGGTTGGTTGAATAAAGAAACCACGAATAAAGAAATTTTTAGCCGCAAATATAGGAATTGGGTCGCATTTTTTTAATCCGCAAATAGTGAAAACGCGAATGAAGGAAGCGCGAATAAGGAGATTTTACTGTATAGCAATAGTCGAAAAATTCAAACTCCAAATTTTGACGAACTTCCATGATTTAGATCACCCTGAGTTCGATAAACACATTTTTAAAAAATATCTGACTGTCTGACAGTGACAAAGGTAACTCAAAAATGCTTTGAAGTTGGCGGATAAAATTTGATACATGGTTTTTATACCGAATTGGCTATATATATCAAATTTTGAGTAGAATCTGCACGAAGGAAGACCGTCTATTCTGCCGCTCAAATACACGATAATTACAAAACGAAGACAGCTAGATAGATAAATATAGGTAGACAGATTTACTATCTATAACTTAGGGGCCTGTAAGATTTTGAGTAAAATTAAACGACAGGTTTACTGTCTGTCGATCTGTACTTTTAGGCATACGTAAATGCGATAACTCTGAAGCATGATGTCTTGAATAGATCTAATTTGGAATGGGATTTTGTAATTACATGTACAGTTTTTTATCATTTCTTTTCAAATTAGTTGTAAGTAGGTATTTGGGGGGGGGAAGCGCAGGAATGGCGCAAGAGCCAGATATGGCTATTCTGTGCCAATTCAAATTAGTTGTGGAAAACACGAATGAAACAAAAATTCGACTTTTGAATAATGTTAACACATTCAGGGATCAATAGCTCCATAACGCGCCAAGAATAGCACGACAGTTTCAGTAAAAATGCTAAATTCACAACAAAAGTTAATATTTCGTTACTATTGTACTCCAGTGTCATATATGACTCCAGTGCCGTATATGAAAAGTTTATAACAGTGCATGCGGGAACATTTGGGTGAGATCACTCGTATACATATTGGTTTAAATTTGGAATAATATGAAACCAATCCATGAAAGGTCACTGTAATGTCGCAGCGATGCGATAAGTCAAACATCCAATTGTGAGTATGTTTTATGAAATGCTTTGAATCATATCCTTTCTCATCAAATATCAATTATGGGTACATACATTTTTTCAAAACTTGCAATATTTTGGATTGAATACAGTAATGTGGCAAAATTAAGTGCATCGCATCGTCAAAAATCTAACGGTGAGTGCAACTAATGCAATATTTTGAGGCACATCATTTCTCATTAAATATCAGCGAACGATAATACTTTTTAAAAATCTAAAATACACTGATGGAAAAAAAATCCCAGCACCAAGAAACAATTACTGTACAGTAATGAAATTTTAGGAATACATTTATCTAGGTAACATATTTAATTGATTAAAGTTTCAAGACCACAGGTAGAGAAGACGAGAAGAGCCATTTCAAATGTGAAATGTTGGTACATTAGTAACCGGTGTAACCGCCAGAATTTTGAATGCAAGCATGCAAACGTGCATGCATTGTGTCGTACAGATATCGGATATCAGTTTGTGGGATGGAGTTCCATGCCTGTTGCACTTGGGCGGTCAATGCAGAGACGGTTAATGCTGGTTGTGGATGAAGCTGGAGTTGTCGTCCAATGATGTCCCATACGTGCTCGATTGGAGAAAGATCTGGTGATCTAGCAGGCCAAGGCAACATGTCGACACTCTGTAGAGCATGTTGGGTTACAACAGCGGTATGAGGGCGAGCGTTATCCTGTTGGAAAACACCCTCTTGAATGCTGTTCATGAATGGCAGCACAACAGGTTGTACCACTAGACTGAAGTACAAATTTGCAGTCAGGGTGCATGGGATAACCACGAGAGTGCTCCTGCTGTCATACGAAATTGCTCCCCAAACCATAACTCCAGGAGTAGGCCCTGTGTGTCTAGGCCGCAGACAAATCACTAGCAGGCGTTCACCTGGCCTCCTTCTAACCAACAAACGGCTATCACTGCGACCAAGGCAGAACCGGCTTTCATCAGAAAACACATCAGATCTCCACTCCGTCCTCCAATGAGCTCTAGCTTGACACCACTCACGTCGCAAACGGCAGTGGTTTGGAGTCAGTGGAATGCCCTGTACAGAGCGTCTGGCTCGGAGCTGTCCTTGAAGTAACCGATTTGTAACAGTTCGTTGTATCACTGTGGTGCCAACTGCAGCTCGAATTTCAGCTGCAGACGCAGTACGATTAGCCACAGCCATACGCCGAATACGACGGTCTTCCCTCTCAGTAGTACCACGTGGCCGCCCTGAACCTGGTCTTCTTGAGGCAGTACCTTCCCTTGACCACTTCCTCCAATACTCATGCACAGTGGATACATTCTTGCCAAGTCTTTCAGCAATATCGCGGAAAGAAAACCCACCTTCTCGTAGCCCTACAACACGACTTCGTTCAAACTCAGTGAGCTGTTGATAATGGCTTCTTCGTCTTCTCAGAGGCGTCCTTGACTAACATTAACCCACTACGTCAAATCTCAACTGTAAATAACGATCACGAACCTTACAGCGCTTATTTAAAGCAAACCTCATTTACATGTTCATAGTGCTACTAGCGCCACACTTACGCGCGTAGCTCGAAACTCGAATCGACGTCATCTTTCAGATGTATAAACACGCCTACCAAATTTCGTTTATCTAGCACAGCTCCTTATTAGTTTTGGGATTTTTTTTCCATCAGTGTACTAAGAAGTCACTCCATGTGTCGTTACAGAAAAGCGTCATCAATTATCTACGTGCGTACATCTTATGCATTGTTTTCAATCACATCTTTTCAGATCACATGTCAAAACAGTAAAAGCTTTTTATTAGCGGGGTATATGTTACATAAATATTCCACGAATACAGAAACCGTGAATACAGAATGTTATATAGGATTATAGGATATTATTATATAGGATTATAGGAAATACGTTTTTAGGTGACAAAAATTTTTAAAAAACAAATATATAATAAATTATTATTTACTGTCTATTCCTTTTTCTTATTCATGTTTCCGGTGGATTATTGTATTCAATCGAGTCGTCCATTCTGTATTCGTATAATTTGCTCCACTCTTTAATCGTTACATTAAAATGGATAAAATAGTCTTTGAGATCTGCCTTCTTTGCGTCAGATTCAAATGAATTTTCGGATTGAGGCGGGTCAATTTTCATTTCTTAACCATCAGTTCCACCTTATTTCTTAGTCGTTAATTCTACAAATATACTTTATTCATTGATTAATAAGGTTGCTTTCTTTCTGTTTGTTTGCATTCTCAAAAACACCGATCGCGGCGATATCATTTAACAACATACTTTAAGCAAAGTTGTAATAAGATCAATTTTACTTTTTTATTAGTCCGTTTGACGGCATTTACAAAAGATATTGGGTTTGATACCTATTGGAATCCTTTTATTATTATGTATGTACTTATTAGATCCGCGAATAGAGAAATTTTTAGCGGCGAATATAAGAATTGGGTCGCATTTTTTTTTTAAATCCGTGAATAGTGAAAACGCGAATGAAGGAAGCGTGGATAAGGAGCTTTTACTGTATTTACTATATAGTTTTAAATTGAAATAGTATGGAATGAAGTCAATAACGTGTTAAATGTAAATACAATACTTCATCACATATATAACTGAGTGTGTCTTACGGAGGGTTTTGAATCACGTCGTTTTTTCTCAGAAAATCCATTTACACAATTTAAAAAGTACGGAAATCAATAAGATATTAAATCTAAATGCGACACGTCATCAGTTATCTGCGATTGTGACTCACACCTTCTTTTGAATCACATCCTTTCTCACCAAAAATCAATTTTGGGCGATTATATTTTTTTCAAAACTTTTAATATTCTAAAGTGAAGTCAATATGAATGAAGTTTATATTAATAAATATAGCATAAACATAGGTTAATCACATGTTTTCCCATTAAATATCAGTTTCGGGCAAATACAATTTTTCAGAACTTGCAATAGTTTGGAATGAAATCAATGGCACAGGAAACGTAGATAAAGCACGTCATATCTGCACGCAAACTGTGCTTGCATCTTATGCAGTGTTTTGAATAATCTTTTTTCATCAAGTATCAGTCAAAAATAAAAACAGTTTTTTTAAGATCTGGAATACTAAGAAGTTAATCCATGTGACATTAAGGAAACATAGCAACGTTGTAATGCGTCATCAAACACCTAACTGGGCGTATGTCTTACGCAATGCCTTGAATCACATATCTTCTAAAGAAATATCAGTAATTCTTAAATATAATTTTTTTAAAATTGAAATAGTATGGATAAAATCAATAACGTTGCACTTTACAAGCCCGCTGACAGAAAGCTGTCAGCGATTTAAGCCTAAATTAGCTTCCCTAGTTCTTTCAGTAGCGCCAACTAGGGCCAAGAGCACGACTTAAGCTACTTCATGCTTCACATTCGCGGGGCCGTGGTGGCCTGGAGGTAAGGTCTCGGCTTCGGAACCGGAGGGTTTCAGGTTCGAGACTCGATTCTACTGAAGAACCGTCGTATGAGGGGGTCTCTTGCACGTTACATCTGTCAGGCCAAACGTCCTCCCGCTGTTGTGAAGAGGGGGGTGCCACTTCAAGTGTCGTCCTCGTCATCGGACCGTGGTTCAATATGACGAGATACGTCCCCAAAATAGCCCTCGTGTTGCTTTAAACGGGATGTTAATATAACTAAATTAAACTAAGCTTCACATTCGCTTGCGCAACCACTTTTTACAGAGAGGTACATTCACACTACTCAAATATAGAAAACAGAATAACAACATGCCCAAACCGGGACTCGAACCCGGGACGACTAGATCATGTGGAAGACACTCTTCCCCTATATCAGGACGCCGGCAATTAATAAAGTAATAAACATAAATACAACACATCATTAAACATCTGATTTGAGTGCACTTTATGCAACATTTTGAATCTCATCCTTTCTGTCAGTTATGGAAAAAAAAAAAAAACATTTTTTACAAATGAAATCCATGAAGTGAAGTTAAAACCATGACAACTGTAAATACAACTTGTTATCAAACACCTAACTGTATGTGAAAAGCATTAAAATAATTAAACCCGTTTCCTAAGTTTCCTATTGGCTGTAGTTTTGATTCTGTTGTGTCCCTTTTTGCTTGGCTTATTTTGTTAATTAATTTTATATATATCTATACTAATATATAAATGTGAAAGTTTGGATAATTGGATGGATGTTTCTAGGTCACGCCAGAACGTCATAACATAATTGGATGAAATTTAGCTCAAATATAGATGATAGTCAGGAATAGAACAGAGACCACTTTTAATTCCGGTTAATTGAGTGGCTAATTTTTTTATTAATTGAAAACTAACTTTCGGACCAAAAAGCTGAGGCCAAATCCCATATATATATATATATATATATATATATATATATATATATATATATATATATATATATATACAAAAAAAACCAAACAAAAAGGAACACACACGAATCAATTTAATAATCGAATTAATTTAATTTCGAACTAAATTTTAATTTCAATTTTGAGCTAATTAGTTTCGTTTTAATTTTTGTTGACCATGAAACGGGTTTTAATTCTTTTTAAAGCTTTTATGGTTGTGTATATATATATATATATATATATTATACACACACAAACTGAAATAAAATGTAATGAAATCAATAATGTAAATAAAACACGTCATCAGACCTCTCATTGTGAGTGTGCCTTACGCAACCTTTAGAATCATATTGTTTCTCATTAAAAATCAGTTACGGTAAAAAAAGACATTTTTCACACTTAATATACAATGAAGTGGAGTCAAACCTACGCAAAACGTAAACATAGCACGTCATCAAGTACCTGACTTTGCTTGCATCACACCTTTCGGATCATATCCTTTTTGCTCATCCTGAATAAAAATTCTTCTGACGCGTTTGACGTGCAACGTCAAAGTGACATCACCACTACCTTCATGAAATGGATGTTTAATAATAGACTTTACGTTTAATAAATGACAATTTGATACTCTAGATACTCTTTTATTATAGATAATTTAGAGAAACCAACAATAGATATGTGACTATGATGAGCGAAACTTGAACAATGATTTCTTATATATATATATAAGTAATCAACCATAAAAGCATAAAATAATTTTTAAAAAATTCAAAATTCATCAAAAATTAAATTTCGGAAACCGAAACTAAAGCATTTTCTAGGAAACGAAACAAATTATGACGAAATCGAAATTAAAATTTAATTCTGCCTTAAACTACAAAATTAAATAAAACTAAAGGCCAAATGAAATAATACCTGTTTATGAAACAAACCTAAATTAGAATAATTTAGGAAACGAATTACGGGAACGGAACTAAAAATTATTTCAGATTCGAACAAAATTAAAATTTAAAAATTAAGTGTGATTCTTTTTCTATTTGTTGTAATTTTAACTCTAGTGTATTCCTTTTTATTTTGCCTATATTACTAATTTACTTAGATTCATTTGTATTTTAGTAGTAGCTACATTTGAGTTCATTAAATACAATGATGATAGTTTTTTTTTTTAATTTTTAAATTTTAGTTTTTTTTAACAGAAATAATTTTTCGTTATATCATTAACAATAATATCATTCGAGACTTGAGGAATATAACATTTTTGCATAGAAAAAAAACTACCTGGAGAAATTTTGCCCTCTATTGTCAGCTTAATAGAAGAACGAAACAATTGGCGCTCTTGCGAATTTAATTAAAAAGCGCCAAATAAGTCGGCAATTTCATGTATCATGGAAAAAGCTGTGAATTTTAAATATATTTCCGGTAAAGATGAATAGTATGCTCCTTGCTGCGCCAAAGATGCCAAGTCGCCAATAAAGATAAAGTAATTACTCCTATGAAACAGTTATGGTCACCACTTTATACATTAAGATTATGGTCTTAACTGATAAGTATTAGAATTTTTATTACTATTTGAGATTTAATCTGTAAATGATTATTTGAATTTTTTTTAACTTTTGGGATCAGTATCGCTGCTAATCTGAAGTTTTTCAAATCAGCGGTCTGTTGTGTTAAGAGGAAAATTTAGAGCACGCGATATCTGTCGGCATCTGAAGACGGCACCGGGCAGAATTTTTCAACTTAAAAAAGCATCCTACGGCTTCGCTACCAACGGAAGCGGGAATTTAGTAGCTTCGCTAGCAAATTGAACATAAGGATTGTGTGGTTAACCATAACAGTACACAAACAAACAAATATCCTTTCCTAACTTCATCAACTTTTAAAAAATAGATATTCCACTTGCCCTTCATCCGCCCTGCAGATTCAAAATACCGCTACCCGACATCCATTGTTACACAATTGCCTATATAACAAATTATTAATGAAACGGACGTTACATCAGCAAAAGAATTACGAGAACTGCAAAGAATTCCATTGCAGCTATCTTTTAATATGAGAACGCAGACGATTTCAGACGAATTTTCAAAGCGCATACTAACAATTGAAAATAAATATTTCGTATTCATATTTACATTAAAAAATAGAATAACATTTCTTATTAATTGTAAAAAAAATAACTTTCAGTTATAATATAGAATAAAATTAAAACCCTTAATCGATATTTCATTAAATTTTTAATTTAACATTTTTTAAAAAATAATAGTTCATGTACAACTCAACTATTGTAAAAAGTAGTAAACAAAACAGAATTAGGGTTGCTGGAAGAACGTTCCGTTGGGTTGCCATATTGGCGAGAAACTCGAGGAGGCACTATGCTTCATTTCACCCACATTTCCTAATTCTAATAAAATTATTTAGTTACAAGAGAATTTTTCTTTGGAATCAAAAGTTCCACACTCGTATCATTTAGTTCATAATCAAATTATTTAGGCAGATTTATAACTTAGCCACAAAACACTGCATCGATCCAATTCTGTTTTTTAAACGAAAGCATGCAAAATTAGTATCATTTGCAATTTTTTTAAATTTTACTTCTTAGTGTTTTTGTTTATATATTGTATAAAATTTTTTTTAGCATGAATTTATTGTAACCTATCTTATTCTAACTCTTCGAACTCTATTAGCTGCAAGAACAGTTTGCTTGCATTCCATTGGATGATAAGGACTATCTTATGGTATTTCTTCTGCAATCTCAGAATTGATATAAACGAATGACTCCAGTACGAATCGAATAGAATTTTATGTTTTAATTTTGTTGAATATAAATAAATACATTTTATTCTTCCTTAAACATTATCTCCACCAAAAATATACACCAGCATCGTAATATTGCTTTCCTAAATGGTTTAAAACTTTAAGGCGCTTATTAAGATACACCATATCAATTATTCTGCAATTGCAATAGTCATAATGTGTAACTACTAGAAATAGTCAAAATGTTAATTTTTTTTAAAGCTTTGATCTAAATACAGAAAAGATAATAGCTATTCAGTTTTTTTGATTATAATGTTTATATTGACGAACATCAAGGCTTTTTATCAATACACCAGACTAAGTTTAAGAAAATATGCAAGCTATACAGTATTACATAATTAAGAATTTATTAAACCATACTTTTTAAGCTATGCAAATAGAAGAGATTTAAGCTCATTATATTATGAAGAAGAAAAAAAGAAATACAAAACATTCTTGCCATTTTCTGTAGAAACTCCGGAGACAAATCACAAAAGCAGCTCATGAGGCACCATGGGAGTTTCTCGTATCAATTTTTCAGCATGAGCACCTAAATTTGCAAAGAAGACGCTTGGTTTGAGTTCTTTGTGTTTAATGTAACGATACAGAATATCTTGAATTGCAATTAAAGAGTAATATGGTGCCATATGAATTCCTCTCTTGTAAGCCAATACCGTATACTGTGAAAATAAAGCCAACAAACGCAGCAAGTCATTTGGTGAATGAACATTAGGGAAAACGCTATCTACGACATAACTTGTTGCACAGATGAAGGCGTGATAGTTAAAAGGCATTCCCGAAAAACCTTGGGAGAAGAGAAAATATATATTGACATCCTCTTTAATTAAATAATGTTCAATGGCATTTTGAATCCTGAATGAAAATGGCGTAACTGGAGATATAAATTCAAATCCGTTTCCAAAATTCCAGTTAGGAATCCGACGCCTCATAACATAGGTTAAGAGATCTCGAACGAAAAGAAATTCCAGAGAATTCACGTCGCCAATACTGAATTCTTCTAATAGATCTTCAACTAGCGCTCCACTACTTTTCGATTCGGGTTCTACAGTGTCCTTTTGTTCGAGAGGTACTTTTGGAACTCCAGCTTTAGCCATGACAAAACTGCAGTAGATCAACTTTTCAGACTTGTATGCGAAAAAAAAAACTATGATTAAGTTCTTACAGACAGTTTAATAAGTATCTTCTTCGTTGAGAGAAGAGAATATAAAGATGGTAGTAGTTTGTTGAGTTGTGGAGCAAACTGATATCGCACCGGAGCTGTGCAATAGCTCCTTCTGCTTTCCAATTCCAACCCTCTCAAGAATATCTTTGAATTTTTAAGAGCCATAAATTTTATCCATTTTATATGAACATCATGGGGTTTTTAAGCTTTTTCTATGAATCTCTTCTTTAATTGGAGTTCTAATTTTAAGATCTTTGTCCTATAAACTTATTGTACTTTGATTTTATAAAAAAAAAACGTTGTTTGTATTTTGACCTTGAAGAAATATTTTATTAATAGACCACTTGGCAATAAATAAATACCACTTGTTTGGCGCAGCATGGCCAGCTTTGGCCCTTGCGCCATAAAAATCCAAACATCCATCCATCTTTTCCAATTGAACCTCTTATTTGAATTGTTTCAACAGCAGCTTCAGCCACGATGTCCTTGGTGTTTTTGGCTGAAGCACCGGAATAAAGATAAATGTATTTTAAGGAGTATGTTGTATATTGTTGTATGGAAGTATTTTGGTTTATCATTATCAGCCATTGCAGATCTACAGTAGAAAACTTTTCCAGATTAAAAAAAAAGGAAATTGAGATAATATTCGAGCAGACGATCAGGAAGTTTTCTTATTGAGTTTAGTCATATTAACGTCCCATTTTAAAGCAACACGAGGGCTATTTTTGGGACGGACCTCGTAATTTTGAACCACTTTCAGATGACGAGGACGACACCTGAAGTGGCACCCCCGTCTCCACACCACGCCACACGAGCGGGAGGACGTTTGGCCTGACGGATTTAATGTGCAAGAGACCCCCCTCACACGACGGTTCTTTGGTGGAATCGAGTCTCGAACCTGAGACCCTCTGGTTCCGAAGCGGAGACCTTACCATCAGGCCACCGCGGTCCCTCGAACATAGTCGGATACCTTAATATAAAGAAAGTTATAGCGAAATAAAAAGTAACACTTCTTTTCCATTTCCAATACCCCTTCCCTTTTCAGTTAGATTGGCCATTTACAAACTCATCTGAAAATGTTTACATATTTAATAACACATTCCAAATCATCTAAAATCCAAGCTAAATTACTTTAATGATGAGAAAAGAGTTATACGCATATTATATGCATACATAACTTTTGAACGAAGGATGATTTTGGGTTCAAGAGAATCATATTCAGTGAGGAATTGAAGAAATTTTTCCGAAGTTTTACCACGAGATTCATTCCAATGGGTAGTCTTCCTATAGGAGTCTACTTAATGAAAGATATTCGAACCTCGCATTCGAAACATAGGAGAATGACTACACTTTAAACTTAATTCATCTGGCTTAGTTGTTGTCACTGCATTTTGTGCGTAATAATTGTTTCAGTATGTTTCCTGCTATGACAACTACATTCCAAAAAAAAGTATTGTCAAAATAGGATGAATTTTAAATAAAGTTCAATATTGTTTACCTCTATAGTAATAGTCATAATCGAAACAAAGAGCACAAATTTTATTAAAATCAGGAAGGACATCCATTCAATGTTATATTGTAAACAATGGGTGCCCTGATAAAATATCCTAAGTATATCAGAATTTCTATAACTATTAAAATGGATTTTTAATAAATGATTTTCTTTTCTTATGACATACTAATACAAAATTGTTCTAACAGTTCACACAATTACAATTTTGCCAACATTTAATAATTTTTGAGATTTAATTGTTTTTTGAACATTAAAAACTTTAGCAAGAGCTTATTTAATGTATTAATTTATTTATGTATTAGTTAATTTGTTGATTCCCCTAAATACTCTTGCATGTTCTCCAATAATGCATCTAATCCACTTCACCCCACATGAAATTGAGGGGTTTCGATGAGGCTATGAATACACTGAATGGAAAAGGCGACCAATGGTTATGAAATATAGATTTTTGGCGTGAATCAAGCAATTTTACTGAATTTATCGAGTGAATATATATTTCGGATACCATTTTGTTTTACAAGCTGAAACCAAAATTTGACATATTACTGTTGTAGCCATAAGAGTACATAAAAAATTTCTTTGATTTAAATCACTGGTTTTATGATTTTATTTATCTATACTTATAATAAAGCTCAATGTGTGTGTGTGAGTGTGTTGGCGCTCTACAGGTCAGACCGTTGGACCTACAACTACCGAATTTGGTACATGTGTACCGTGGACGTTGGGAATGTGCACCTCGGAGCCCTTTTTTCGAATTTTTAGTTAGAATTTGAATTAATTAAAATTTAAGCGAAATTTCGATGTTTTTCCGCTATAACTTCCGAAAATATTATCGCACAAACATGATTTTTACATCAATTTAAAGATTAAAAAATTAGCTGTCTAAAGGTATCAGTGTTTTAATGTATAACTTAAGCGTCTATTTTTCACGAATTTTTAAAGAAATATTTTAACCATGTTTTTTTAGCACGTGACTGGATAAAATAAAAGAAAACAAGGACGGGAGTTCAAATAACAATAAAAACTATCGTCGTAAATCAAATCTAAAGAAATGATACTTTCAGCACGTGACTGGATAAAATAAAAGAAACATAAAATGTGATATTTTATACAAAAATAAATGCAAAGCAGAGGTTTCTATAATCTTTTGCAATATCTAAATCATTTATTCAACAAATATTTTTTATTTATGATAAACCTGATTGAATTTAGACAGGATATGCATTAAAATCCCGACTATGGCATATTCTATAATCGTTTGCAATATCTGTATCATTAATTCCATAATTTTTTTCCATTATAAAATGTGATAGTTTCTAAAAAAAATAAATGCAAAGCCAAGTTTTCTATAACCGTTTGCAACATCTAAATCATTTATTCAATATTTTTTTTTTCCTTTTTCGCTTTTTTTTTAAAAAAACATATTTAATATTTTGGCAACACCACGGAAAAAAAGCATTTTTAATTTCAGGCCAATCAATGCCCGGAATTACTTCAAGGCTAATGAATATGTGACTCAATTGAAAATTTTAGAACGCATTACTCATGACGAATCAACTGGTCGCCAAAGGCGGCTAGTATGTATATAAAAGTATAGATTGAAATACAGAGGATCCGTCATCAATTTGGGTGACAATTTGATAACAATCTATATTTCAGAAGTTAACCCTATTTACCAAATTTTATATATCTATAATGTTTGCGTTTTGTAGTTATCGAGTTCACTTGTACCAACACAGGCAGATCAATAGATTGAGCTCAAAATTTTACGGAAATATACAAGTTTCTTCGTAATTCCATATGCTTAATTTCAATCAACTAGCTCAACATGTTTCCACAGTTATCGCTTTCACATAACATAACACCATCCTGCGCCCCCGGTGCCTATAACATGAAGCTATCTAATCGGTTAGAAGGGCACAAAATGGAAGGAAAAAAAGGAAGAAAGAGATAAAAACAATAAAGTAAAAAAGAGGCGACAAACCATCCAGGTATCTCCAGAGAGAATCCCATTGGTGTTGAATCTTACGCGACTGCATTCAATGTTTTGATGAGGTAATAATTAGAAGGGAGGAACTTAAACAAAAACTGATTATGGGTTGAACATACAGGGATTTTTAGTTTAGTTTAGTTTAATTATATTAACGTCCCGTTTTAAAGCAACACGAGGGCTTTTTTGGGACGGACCTCGTAATTTTGAACCATAGTCAGATGACGAGGATGACACCTGAACTGGCACCCCCCTCTCCACACCACGCCACGCCAGCGGGAGGACGTTTGGCCTGACAGATTTAACGTGCAAGAGACCCCCTCACACGACGGTTCATCGATGGAATCGAGTCTCGAATCTGAAACCCTCCGGTTCCGAAGCCGAGACTTTACCACCTGGCCACCGCGGCTTAACATACAGGGAAATGAGAATGCTAACTAAAACGAAGAGATTGATAAATAACATTGAGAACATGAGTGTGACATGTATCAACAAATAAACAATCACTGTAGTGTCAAAATCTGTAGAGTCCGTCTGGGTCCTGTGGTTTTATTTTCCTTCTTGAGAACTGCACTTTTAAGGGACTTTTGAAGTTATAGTTTCGGCTGATTATTATTGGCAATTTGGTCTCAGCTATTGTATAGCCCTGAAGAGATCTTGGTATTTGTGAATATGGTTATTATGGAGTGGATCTTGCTGCTTGAATGGGTATTCGATGCTATCGCTTTCACAGATAAACTGGCATGCATAATGTCAAAATATTTTTTTCTGGTTCAGGGAGATCGGAATCTCGTCAAATTCGAGTGTTTTGACGATAACAGAATTCCTCTATGCTTCGTATATGTGAAAGGAAAAAAAAAGTTAATTGAAATTTGGGACATGGTATTGTCTCCAAAATTGCAGATCCATATCAAATTTTGATGTGGATCCAAATTTTTATACGAATCTGTAATCTTTGTTACAAGACATTGTAATTCGTAAATTCGATCAAAAATTTGATACAAACCTATAATATTATTAATTAAAAAAACCATCCGACAATTTTAACTTTGCAGCTTACAATCTATTTGAGCCTTTCCATTCTCACTCAGAAACGGTTAAGCAGATAGACGATTTTTCAGCGGATTTTAATTTAAATTTTGAAAGAAACTTAAAATTTATGACTAAAATTCATCATGCCATATGATTATGTTCATCCAGTTTGTAGTCGTTTTGTTCACAGATATAATTTTGAAAAATGGCTTTTACAGACGATGTGTATGACATAAGATATACAAAAATCTCACGCTTTAAAACAGTATCCAGATACTTCAAAATTATATTCTTGGTTTAATAACAAACGTACCCGCACCCTGGTATATATGAATAAAGTCGTAAATTCGGAAAAACAATATTAAAACTTTTAAAAAACGTCACTGATCACCCAAAACCTATAATTCAGCATCAATCTTATTATGCGCACTGTACATTAGTAAGCATACTGACCTACCCACTAAGTAGGGGTCAGTCAACTTGGAAAAGAGAGATTCTATTACATTTTGGGGGCGGAGGAAAAAGTTGTATTTCACTTGGCGCCAAAAGAGTCGGCTAGGAACCAGATATCTGCATTAGCACAAGTGAATGAATTTCTCATCTAATGAAGAGAGCCGAATGCTGTGGTCTGTTTTAATGCCTGCTTCCCTCCTTTCTTCGACTCGTCTACTTTTGGCAACCAGGTTCAGAGTTT
This sequence comes from Argiope trifasciata, assembly GCA_026543055.1. NCBI lineage: Eukaryota > Metazoa > Arthropoda > Arachnida > Araneae > Araneidae > Argiope > Argiope trifasciata. The sequence goes on along the minus strand of JAPMOQ010035437.1, from coordinate 149,801 downwards.
TTCTCGTGACGGTAGGCCAGTAAATACATCTAAATCACAACTAAATGGACATTTCCCCTTTTCTTCTAATTTGAGTATATACATTTAGCACCTGCAGCTCATCTCTTATTCAATCAGCGTTCCAACTCACAATCTCTTCTTCTCTCAAATCATGTCATCATTTGACCAAATCTGAATTAGGTGAAACTCTAGTTCAGTGTGACCCTTATTTCGCCAAGAATGCCAACAACACAAAGTTGCCAATCAAGATGGCGAACCATATAAAAAGTATTGTGAAACAGTTACAAATTACTTACGATTTTCATCAAAATTGTGAGATTTATTTATCATTGTTTTTCTTAAATTTAAGAACATTTATTTTTGAATCTTTATGAATCGCAATTGCTGAATCTTTTGAATCCTGAAGTAACGGATTTTTGCAAACCGGCTGTACCAGTTTGTATTGTAGACTATAAAATCCAAATGCGAAAAACATTCGGCATTTGGAAAAGGCACCGAGAATAATTTCTTATCTTTTAAACCGTCCTACAGCTTCAATAAATCATGAACCAGTGATTCTAAGAATAACACCTCAAGGAAAAATGAAAGCATCCATTGCTAATTGTTTCGCTAAACTAAAGATTTCCTTTAAAAAAATTTAAGGGATAAATACATTTATTCGGTTCAACTAATTATTCATTTGAACGGGGAATAATTTCCATTAAATAAGCGTTTCGGTGATACAAGCTTCGTTCGGTCGGCACCCTATTTACCACAAAATTCAGACATCCATTTCAAAATATAATATCCCTCATAATATTTCTGATTATTTCAATAATCAGACATTGGATTATTAAGCACTCATAAATCTATCCAATAACCATGGGAAATGCTCGTAAAGGAATTACCATTGTAATGAAATTCCTTGCAAGACCAAAATAAAACGAAAGACTGTGAAATAAAGACAAACGATTTCAAAAAGCAAACACATTTTTAATATTTCCTGATATGAAAAAATTGTAAAAGAAAATTTTAATTCAAATAAAATGATTCAAATGCAATTGTAAAGGGATAAATATCTGTACTTCACTTTAAAAATAACAGAATGTTTTACTAGCATAATAGTAATTTTAATTACAAAACGGAATGTAATTATTTTATTTAATGGTTTTTTATTTGTCCATTATATTTAACTTACCTTCATTTAACTAATTTAAATAATAATTATCATTTAACTTATTCAGAAAGCGAAAAAAATTGCAAAAAAAATTTGCAGAGTTACTAGAAAAAATATTCTGTTTACATTTTTTATAATAAACTCGAGGGCACACTAAACTAGGATTAAAAGTACATATAACTAGCACTCATGAAAACAATTTTAATTGAGGATCTTTTCGGCAATACTGTATGATCTTTTGTACGCGTCATGTGTGAAAATTCATTAATGAAAAATGATTGCAATAAGTAGGAACATCATTTCAAATTTTAAAGGAATTACAGAATGATTTGTAAATTGCAGGTTAAATTCAGAAAATGAAACTCCTTTTATCTATAACTTTTTTTTCAAATAATTTTTCGTTTTTATTCCGTCCTTTAAAAATTAGTGAAATATTCTCAACAAGACTTTACCAAAGTTAAGATACAACTTAGAATGCAGTATAATAACCATAAATACTTTTATTATCTTTATTTATTAGGGACAAAGCTCGAAAATGGACACACTTCTAGATGCATACATATATATTTGCAAGTGTCAATGAAAACTTTTGCAAATAAAAAACTCAACTATATTTAAACATCTGTAATTTTCCAGCCTTAACCCTTAATTTGACAAGATATTTTTTCAAATATTTTCCCATGTCTGTATAGACATTAGGATCTCTGTAAAATTTTCCATTTTTGAGATAATTAATGTCCGCTTTTTTTTTAAGTTTTTATAAATCTGCCAGATTTTATTTATTTGATTGTTCGTTGCAGCGGACTTAGTCAAATTAAGGGTTAAATGTAATTTATCTGGCAGTTTTTCAATTTGAATCTCATATTCGTTTTCTAAAAGTTGAAAGAAAAGTCTTATTGATTTAAAGAAAGTTCAATCAATAAAACTTTTCAAAATTTTTAATAACAGCTAAATTTTTATCGGAATCTTGAATTATACTAATCAAAGTTAACTCGCAAAAAAAAAAAAAAAAAAAAGAATTGAAAATTTAAGAAGGGCAACCGAATTCTAATCAGTATAAAACAAAGTTGGCGCATTTGCATCACAACGAATCAACTTCGAATTACATATTGTGAAATTTAAAAATAAATCTTGGTGGCAAGACAAGAACCAGACTCATTTTTGATCTCCCGTATATAAAGTATATCAGAAAATGTAGCGTAATCATTTGAAAAAAAATTCGAACTCGGGTCCTCGACGAATTTTTACTTTTCAGACACATTTTTGTAAAATTTTGGTAGACACATTTTTGTACTTATGTTTGTCCTTTTGCTTGAAAGCATAATAACTTTAAAAGGCCATTAGCTAAACAGGTCAAATTTGACATGTGGAGTTTACATCAAGTATATATTCTAACAAATTTTGAGCAAAATATATTCAGAGGAACTATGTCCGGCTATTCGGGTGAATACATCAAAACACAAGAGGCGCATGGATAGGATTTGGTACACAAATTTCACATCTGAAGGATATCACATCTGAAGTTTGATAAACAATTTTAATCTAATCTGTCAAATAGTTACAATCTGTCAATTCAAAAGTGCAAAGCTAAATAAAATAAAGTACAAGACGCTCTTATTGTATCCAAAATGCAGATCATTATCAAATTTTTAACCAAGTCCACCAAGAGTGAGACTTACCGTTTACTGTTAATTGTAAAATTTTAGCGCCATCAGTTAATAAAGATGTCGGACAGAGACGAATACATTGAAGAATTTTGACGCTGATTTATCCTTTTATAAATCAAGCTTTATACCAAGTTTCATGTAGTCGTTTCTTACTTTTGAATCATTTTTCACAAGTTACGAAAGGGCATAACACTCCATCGTCTCCATGATTCTGATTCTTTCCCTTTATATTCAAACATGGATGTCAGTGGTAAGCGATTTTTCGAAATAAGTAAATGAAATAGACAAATAAAATTTCTATGAATTGATTTTTTCAAAATTTATTCGAATTATTCCGTTTTGACGCTCAGAAGGGGCCAAAAATTTCATTCGTCTAAATTAGCTAAAAAAATGTAACATCATTCGCTTGATGGCAAATACGATACCGAATAACAATTCTATCCATTTTGAAAAAGTTTTTCAAAAACTTTACAATTCAGCTATATTTTTGAATTTTTGATAATTCTTTTTCTTCATAAAACGTTCCTAAAAAAAGCAATGAAGATATTTTTATCACTTTAAAGTAAAGCCTCACCAGAAAAAGACTCCAATAATTTTTTTTTCAAAAAAATTTCGTTTTTATTGTTTAATATGTTTTGAAAACTTCTCAAGAATCCGATATTATTGAATAGTTAATTACTAGTTATTATCTTAACATAGCAGGCCAATTAACATTGCATATTTGAAAATGCATTGTAAAACAGGTTTCTCAAAGAAATATTACAAACAAGATTACAGCTTAAAGAAAGATTTTTACAGACAGAAAATTTCTGATATGGAGAAAACCCATATAGAATCGTTTCTTTGATTTAATCTCCAACAAATAGAGAACTCCTTGATCAAAAAATATCATTAAATTCTATGTTACTAGATTCATGCAACATACGTTCAGCTTCAAAGCCTAATAATGCATAGAAATATTCAGGATCAAGTTCGTTTTTTTGGATGTAAATGTGCAAGAGTTCTTGAATGCTTCTAAAAGCATAAAAAGGTGCTATGTTTACTCCCTGTTTGTAAACCAATAGGGTAAAATGAGTGTACATAGACAGGAAACGCAATAGATCATTGATTTTCTCCAATTTCTGAAAAACGATAGCAACTAAGAAATTCACTACTTTAGTGAATCCGTTATAGTTTAGAGCTTCATATGCAAAAGCTCGATTGAACAAAAGGTATAGATTCACACTCTCTTTGATCAGATAGAATTCCACCGCATTGCGAACCCTGTAAGAAAACGGAGTAACAGGACACGATCTTCCATATCGCATTTCGAAATTCCAGTCAGGGATTTGCCGATTCATAACGTAGGTTACGAAATCACGAGCAAAAAGCATATCCAGAGAATCAATTTCTTCATACAATAATGGTATATCTATCTTTTTTTGAGGTTCTTTGCCTTCTGGTTCGAGAGGTGTACCGCCTTCAGCCATAACGGCAAATGACATAATTGATCTTTTATCTATTGATAGAGGATTTCTAATTATTATGAATCAAAACTCTTTCATTCAGCACTTTTTTCAAAGAAGTATAATATAATCTCAGTTTACACACCGTCAGTAGGCAGCACATGCTTATAAAGGTTGAAACATGCTATTCAATCGATGGTGTCAAGTAATTGTCCCGACGAGACAACAACATACCTTTTTTTTATATTTTTTCCCCTCTTACTGCTTATGCGCTTATAGAATTTGGCGGTTTCTTGGCGTGAAAAAATTTATAACTTTTCATAGATTAATTTTGTGTTCTTTGTTTCTTCTAAGACGAGGTTGTGTTTTTTTTTTATCTATTTTATTTGCCATTTCTTTTCTATAGTTTTCCAAATTTAGATATGATGACCTTTTTCTTTTTGTTTTACCATGTTTTCTTTTAACTTAAATACATGGATTTTTAAATACGAAACAGAATAAAAAAAGAAAAATTCAGGGACGGATTCATTCAATTTTGTTGCCAAGCATGGGATAACTAAGTCTATCTTTTGAAACTGGCAAACATAAATTGGTCCCTTCCTGCGCATTCGCTGTCAACTGGCGGCCTTATAACTGGTCGATTATAAACTCATCGTAAGAATGATTGTAATGTGTTTAGTTATTTTGTCAACTAATATCTACTTATTAGAGATGAGCTCTAGGATATTTGTAATTGAATTCGATACGTAATTCGAAATTTATGATAATACGTGTCCATACTTTAACATGATCTCTCTAAGTTTATTGGGGAGATCAGTAAATATTTAGTATTCACCATTTCTTTTAAGCGATAGAAGTCTTTAGATATTTTGAAAATTGATACCAAGATGAAAATGGATTCCAGGACATTTGCGATTCAACATAGTTAGTAATTTCTATTGACCCACTTGATCCCATAATCAAATCTGATATCCTTTCTATTGTTGAACAATTATGAATTCATGCTGAGTGAATACAGTGTTCACCATTTCTTTTAAGAAAAGAATGTCTTTAGACGTCTTGAAAATTGATACCAAGATGGAGATGGACTCCAGGACATTTGCGAATCAACAAAAATAGTAATTTCTATATACCAACATGATCCCGTAGTCAAATCTGATATCCCTTCTATTGTTGAACAATTGTGAATTCATGCTGTGTGAATACAGTGTTCACCATTTCTTTTAAGCAATGGATGTCTTTAGATATCTTGAAAATTGATACCAAGATGGAGATGGATTCCAGGACATTTGCGAATCAACATAATTAGTAATTTCTATATACCAACATGATCCCGTAGTCAAATCTGATCTCCTTTCTATTGTTGAACAATTGACTACATGCAGTTTGAATTCAGTGTTCATCATTTATTTTGAGCGATGGAAGTCTGTAGATAGTTTGTAAATTGATGTCATATTGGAGATAGGTTCCGAAGATATTTTTAATTGGATTGTAAATGCAATTAAAAATTCCGGTATCCCAAATTGTGCCTGTATTGTGACATCTTTTGTCTTGTTGAGAACTTATGATTGCATGCCATATCCATTCAGAATTTACTATTTCTTTTGACAAAATTAAATATTAGAGAGTCTTCAGATTTTTTGTAAATTGATACCACATTAAAGATAGATCTTCAGGATATTTGTAATTGGAGTGGATATGTAATTAGAAATTACTGTTTGCCAACATGTGATAGCAATGTAATCTAATCTCTCTGTTTGTTAAGTTTCTAATGAAAATCCGACATATTCATTATTCTCAATATACATTCGTGCTGTTTATCATTTGTAGTACAGTAAAAGCTACTTATTCGTTGGGTATATGTTCCGTAAATATGCCGCGAATACAGAAACCGTGAATACGGAATGGTAATTTATATGGGATTTTAGGGGATACGTTCCTAGGTGACAAAATATAAACAAAAAAATATGTAAAAAAATCAAATTAATTGAAGTTTTTGAATATTTTGATTAATTACTTAAGACTTAAGTTTGAAGAATTTTGTAATTTTTCTCTTGCTTGGCAGTTTTTAAAAGCTCCTTCCATTCAGACTTATACGCAGCAGTCGCATTAGCAATTTGCCTCTTAAAAATAAGATTTCGTTCCATAGACGGATCAATATTCATAAAGAAATCGCAAAGCTCATTTGCCATTCTTAAACCGTCATTAATATTTTTCAAATGAAATGTGACGTTTCCAGTGCTTGTTGAAGCCTCTTTTTCAATGGGTTTGTGAATTTAACATTTCCTTCAAGTCGGTTTCAGTCAAATCTTCATCTTGCAATTCAAGCCATTCCTGAATGTCACTTGATTCTATCTGTTCGAACCCATCTCGTCCTATTCCCTTCGCGATTTCGGCTATGTTTGCAGTTTGTATTTAACAACATACTTCAGATAAAGTTGTAATAAGATCTATTTTACTTTTTTTTATCGGTCCGTTTGCCGGCATTTGCAAAGGATATTGGGTTGGATACCTATTGAAATCCTTTGATTATTATGTATGTACTTATTAGATCCGCGAATAAAGAAATTTTTTGCCGTGAATAGAGGAATTGGGTCGCATATTTTTAATCCGCGAATAGTGAAAACGCGAATGAAGGAAGCGCGAATAAGAAGCTTTTACTGTACATATTTAGTAATCACCACTTCTTTTGAACATTATAGGAATTTTAAATCGATATCGCATTATAGATAGGTCCTCATGATATTTCTAATTGAATTGGATACATAACTTAAAATAACTGTAAGTTCATGGTTTGATTTGATTTCTCTAGGTTTGTTGGGTTTAATGTAGTTATTTTAACGTCCCTTTGTAAAGCAACACTTGGGCTATCTTGGGACAGACCTCGTAATTTTGAACCAAGGTCAGATCATGAGGGCGACATCTGAGCTGGCACGCCCCCCCTCTCTCCACACCACACCAGGGGGAGGACCTAGGTTTGTTGGAGAGATATGATTATATATTGTACAGTTTCAGCATTCACTCTTTCTTTTCAGTTACAGATGGCTTTAGATGCTTTGTAAATTGATGCCGCATTCGAGAGGGTTCAAAGTATATGCAGTAGATTGGATACATAATTCGAAATTTCTATACACCAACTTGTCTCTATTGTTGAATCTATTTTCTATTGGTTTTGGGGGGAGTTATAATTATATACAGTGCATATTCATCTTTCACCATCTTTATTTTGAGCAAATTAAATGAAAAAAGTCCTTATTGCTTTTTAATTTGATATCGCATTAGAAAAAGAGTATTTCTAAAGTATTTGTAATTGGATTGTATGCGTAATTCAGTAGTAAAGAATTTTTAACTGGAAGGATTGCATGCGTAATTCAGTAGTAAAGAATATGTAACTGGAAGGATTGGAAGCGTAATTCAGTAGTAAAAAATTTGTAACTGGAAGGATTATATGCGTAATTCAAAATTACTGTATCATAATATGTGTGCGTTATTAATTCTTCAATCAATGTATGAAATTTGGTTTTACTCATTTCATAAATATTAATTGCAGATGTTTCCAAAAAGAGAAAGCTAATTCTCTTCTAATTAATATTCTTTAAGAAATTGAGTTCTTGATGATAACGATGATGTCTCGTCCGTGTTTCCACGGAAAGGGCGTGCAGTGGCTTCTGAGGGTAAAGACCCCTGAGCATCCAGAGCGCAGACGTCTGACTTCTAGCTCAAATGAAGGTGACACACACATTCGCTTGCAAAACCCCTTTTTACAGGAGAGTACATTCATACATAACACATCTAGAACACAGAACAACCATGACCGAACTGGGACTCGAACCCGGGACCCCCAGATCACGAGGAAGACATGCTGCCCCTATGCCAGAACCCTGGCAATTGAGTTCTTAAATTCCGGAAATTATTATCACTACCTCTTGTTATTTGAAACCAAGCGTAAGTTTTGGGGCCCGAAAATTACCATGCAGGTTACTATGGTGAAGATTTTATAGACAAATAATTGAATATGAAAACGCCTTACAAATTTTATTGTATTAAAATAATAATTATTTTTCTGTAATCTATGCCTGATATTATGTACTTGGCGTACATAATGCAGAATCATTTATAAAATTTAAAAAATAATAACAATTATATTTGAAATTATTAAGTATTATTAATTTTAAAAACAAAAATCACTTGGGCACTTTTAAGAATTTTATATAACTTTTATATTCATGTCTTAGTTGAAATAATAATTATTATCCCAAATAAGATGTTTAATCAAATTATTAATTTAATTGAAATCGCCGGTGGAGTGATTAATATTCGAATGCATTAATCAATTTTTAATATAAAACTTTAAATTTTGGGAGGCAAGACATTATCAAAATGTTTTACCCATTATTATGAAATTTTAATTCTATAAAAGATATAATCCTGGCATTTTCTATAAATGATATAAATGTTCCTGTCAATTTGAATAATTGAGGATTAATATTAACTGGTTTTTATTGATAACAACCACTTCTTTAGGTCAAAGTGAGAAATCTTCTTATCTGCTGACATTCTGACAATATAGTAAAGCACCATCTCGTAACCGATTTCTCCACGATAAAACTGAGTGTAAGTTCAAAAATATAAGTAACTAGCTGGTACTCGATGCGTTACTGCCGACTAAAAAAATTGTATAAAGTGAAATCAATCAATAATTTGGCAATGTTTAATCGAAATAGGATGAATGGTACGACAGTATATAAAATACGAACAAACAAATATTCATTAATATGTATTATATTTGTGTATTCTTTAAGAATTGTAAAACTTGGTCTTTCAGAATAGTAATAAAAGAAATGATTTATTGTATCTTTGATTCATATAATATTCGTTCATAATTCTCAAATTTAATTTCAGAAAATGTGATTAAAATATTTTCTTTTCAAATTGATTGAACATAGAAAATATTTTTATAACCATAAAATCTTTAAAATAGTTGAAAAGATAATTTTTGAAAATTAAGAATGAGCAAAATTATTTGTACTATAATATTTTATGAAAATACTACAAAAAAGGCTAAAATTTAATTAAATTTTTAATTAAAATAAAAAAAATCCTGGGTTTGTCTCCCCAAAACTTTTTCGTATAATCTGTAATAAAGTTGTTAGCTCTGAAAATGACTTGCATGACATTTGAGTACTATAGCTGAAAAATATTAACCTTTAACTTGGATTTAGTATTTCTACTGAATCTATTGTCTCCTCGGCGAGTTATTTGGAGATTAACCCTTGGTAAATAAATGCAGTTGAGATTCAATTTTTTAAAATTTTTTAGATAATTGTACTATCCTTATAACCATCCTGTAGGTGTAAACAATAAGCTGACCAAGTTTCATCGCAATCGCATAAACGGTTTAGGAAGGCATAAGTGACATACAGACAAACATACATTTTATTTAGATAGATGATAAATACTCTGCAAAACGAATACTGTACAACAATAGGTTGTTTTGAATAACATGTTATACTATGTACATTCATGATTTTAAGTGACCTGCCCATATATAAGTAAGATTGAAAAATATTCTTAGGTAATCAGTATGCGATTCGTATTTAACCCCTTGCGTACCATGTAACCACTAGTGGATACATGCTATATGTAGGGCAAAATCCCATTGTAACCTCATGTGGATACATGGCTTTTTTAGGTGTACAACCAGAGTAACCAGCACGGGAAACATGATACGGTAGATTTTCTTTTATTGGGATTGTATAAAAACATTTCGGATTCATTTTGTCTGCAGTTAACTGAAGGGTGGAAACAGGAGGGGGGGGGGGTGCAAAATGTCTGTGTTGCAAAAATTTGAAAAAATAGGAAAATTAAAATTGCAAATCTTTGTGAAAATTCTCGAAATGCTCCTTGGAACAAAAAGCTTTTTTACATGCATTACATGAGTGTATTGTCCTTTTAGTTTTTTTTTTTTTCAACATTGTAGCACCCCCAACAGCGTCGTAACGTCAAGGTCAGTATCCCCAGAAATCTGGGATTTGCGCGTGCGCTAGAGAACGCCGTCTGGTACGCAAGGTGTTAAACATTTTTTCGCAAAAATCGCGATTTTAGAAAGAACGAAAAACTGCTATGATAAACTCCGTCTTCCGTTTATTGTATAGGAAAGACAGAAAATGCAGGTTTTGGAAAAATCCCAGATTTTTATAACAAAAAGCCATGCTAGGGTCATAAAAATTGCATGTTTTTGTCAGCGCATTAATATTGTTTAAATAATGTAACATAATAATATATGAAACTGATTTTGAAATTTTATTAAAAAGGGGATTTTATTACAACATCATCATATTGTACCCCAAAAGTAAATAGTTTATATAGTCTTTTGATCTTTTTATAACCATCATTGAATGATGTAATTACAAACCGTTTCAACAAAGTAATTAAATATACTTTTTAAACACGTAATTATATCTGATTCTTAATTTCTAAATTTACAATTAGAAATATCTTTTTGAATTTAACGTTACAATCATTACTGATTGTTGTTCCGATTTCACATATTAGTCGAAAAAACTTATTTTTCAATTTTAATCCTTTGCACTCGGAAAGATAATTCGATGCATAAATATTCACTTAATACATGCATTTAGTTTATTATACCAAAAAATAAATAAATACATGCAACTGTTTTAAGTTGAGTTCTCCTGAAAATTGAATCTACATCTTTTTAACATTCTGTAGATTTTTTTAACAATTAAAACTAATTAAATAAATAAAATATCAAAATGATGAACAGTCTTGTATGCTGACAGAGAAGACATTCGAATGCGAAGGGTTAATGCTAAAACCAAATTTCGATTACAAGAAATATAACTCTGATTATCATTCTGATTTTTAAACCATTTATGCCTAAGGCTGGTTGCACACACTGCGCTTTTTTCTGATCGTTTATTTCACCGATGTCGACATAACAACAGCAGTGTATTGAATTATACGAGAGTTTACACACTAGGCGGACAAATAAAGATTCGGTCAATCCGCCTTTTATCGGACTCTGTGCAGACGCCCGCTGTCACTAGCGCTTTCGGATAATCAGATGCAAGATCCAAAATCCTTTTTTCCCATTCATTGAATAAATCGAGATAAGTCCATCTTTTCCCCTTTTCCTCTTCATTCGACGACAAGATAATAATGATCGAATTTGTACTCTATTCATTTCAAACTACCCTTAAGCAGTACTTAGTTTAAATAACGCGGTTAAAGTAAATTCATTTGTTGATGAAATGATGCTGACTCTTACCACGGAGTCAGAATTTTAACGCCGTGTGTGTCAGCATTTGATTTCTGGGAGTGGTCTCGGCAAAATACTGACAGAAGAAAAAAACGTTGTGTGTGCAACGAGCCTAAGGTTAAAAAATTGGAATTTTTGCATGAAATTTCTATAATGATATTTCTAAATAACTTTTATGTGAGGGGTTTTCGAAAAACGGAACAGTAGGCTTTAATGGGTTAAAAAAAATTACCCGGAAAATTTATTTCATATTTTCATTCCACCTATATCAAACTATAACATTGACACTGTGAAATATTAGTAATCTAATCTAATTATCAATACGACTTGACTTCTAAAATACCCAAAAAGTGTATTATATCATTTCTGTTATATTAAACTACGGTCTTGAAAATAAGAAGACCAATAAAACCGATCACCATTCCGATTTCAAAACTTGTCGAACTTTAAATTAGTGATTGATGTCGTGTCCGTGTTTCCACGGAAAGGGGGTGCAGTAGCTTCTGAGAGGTAAAGACCCCTGAGCACCCAGAGGGCAGAAGTCTGACTTGTAGCTCAAATGAAGATGACACACACATTAGCTTGCACAACCCCTTTTTACAGGGGGGCACATTCACACGCCTCACAGACAGAACACAGAGTAACAACCATGCCCGAACCTGGACTCAAACCCGGAACGCCCAGATCATCGGGAAGACACGCTACCCCTGTGCCAGGACGCCTTCTTAAATCAGTGGTGCGAAACTATTTTCATTTGCAAGCCCCTATTTAGTGTTAAATTTGGTCTTGACCTCTGGATAAACAGTATTATTTTTGTTTCACCCATTTGCATCATTTGCGTATATATACGCTCAATTTTCTTGGTCACTGTCACTGGAGCGTATATATATGCTGCATCATATTATATGCTATGCATATAATATGATATATATACTATAAACCTATATGCATCACACATTTCAAATATTACCACATTGAACAAAATTACAAACAAATAATGCTTAAAAATGATTTTTTTTTTACTTTTATACAATTTTACATCTAAATATGAAATAAAAAAAATTCCGTGATATAGGCCTTTTTTTATATATTCATATGATGCAAATGGGTTAATCATCAACGAAGTTACAATGAAATTCTTTCTGGGATTTACTTTTACTGGGTGTTTTTAATAAAAACGTTTTGTCGTCGTCATCGGTTGAAATAACGCCTTTTTAAAATAATGTACCAAAGTTAAAAGCCATCATAAAAATTTGTAAAAATTAGTTAGTAAAAAATTTATAAAAATTGTAACATCGTAAAAATTAATTAGTAAAAAATTTATAAAAATTGTAACATCTTAAAAATTAGTTAGTAAATCAACACAATTTTTTTTGAAACAATGCTTTATTTATGTATATGCGTATGAATTATGCATATGAGTTATTTATGCATAATGGAAGTTTGAAGTTTTCTGATAGCGATCGCGAGTATCAGGCTCTCAAAATAATAATTGTTAGTTTCTTCGCTTATATTATATCAGTTCTTTGAAATGAATAGTTGTAGATTCTCCCTAAATTTGAACTTCTTTGAATTTAGAGACCCCCAAAAATTTTCTCCCGACCCTTTTTGGGGTCGCGATCCCCGGTTTGCGCGCAATTACTGTAAACCATTATAACCTACAGCCTTGACAACAACAGCTGCCGTTTTGTTAGTCTCGTTTGAATCGCTCTGGCAAGTTGCAGCATTTAACAGAAGAAAGGCATTCCCTCTGTCATTTCCGCGCCAAAAACGCTTACGTCATTCCCCAGATCTTTGACCTTCCGACCTCGATGTAAATTGGTTCAAGGTGACTCAGAATTAGACTGAGGGGGACTTGGAAAAGAATCCCTTGAAATGCTTGCTGACGTGACGCGGGATGTGACACTTCGGCTGAAAGCTGCCAAAAGATGTTTCGAAGCAGTGTCTGACATAAAGGAAGAATAGTTGTGTAATAGAGAAAAATGCAGTTACGATACTTCTGTCTGAGTTATTTCCTGAAAGAAGTTCAATGTATTTTAATTTTATTCTGTACTAACCGCCTTTGGCGACCAGCTGATTCGCCATGAGTAATGCGTTCTAAAATTCCAATTAAATCACATATTCACTAGCCTTGAAGTAATTCCGGGCATTGATTGGCCTGAAATTAATTTTTTTTTTTAAGATGATGGACGGAAAGTTCTAAAAGAACACGTTTTCCTCATAATATTCTTTAATTTTATAAATCAGTCAGTTTTAATTATTGATTTAGAAGACCGATTGAGGTAGCATTTTTTATTTAAAATATTAATAAAAATATTTTGTAAAATATGGCTTACAGAGCAAAGTATGAAGAAATCTAAAACTCATTATTCATAAATGCTTTGTTTGACTCAAGCGTTTACCGTAAATAAAGATTTGTTGAATTATTTAGATATCACAAACGATTATAGAAACCTTTACTTTGCATTTATTTTTTTAGAAAATATCACATTTTATATTTATTTTATTTTATCCAGTCACGTGCTAAAAGTTGCATTTCTTTAGATTTATTTTACGATTGAATTTTTTTTTTTTTATTTGAACTTCCGTCCTTGTTTTCTTTTATTTTATTCAGTCACGTGCTAAAAAAACATGATCAAAATATTTCTTTAAAAAAATTCGTTAAAAATAGAGACTTAAGTTATACATTAAGACACTGATACTATTAGAAAGCTAATTTTTTAATCTTTAAATTGATGTAAAAATCTTGTATGTGCGATAATATTTTCGGAAGGTATAGCGGAAAAACGTCGAAATTTCAATTAAATTTTAATTAATTCAAATTCTAATTAAAAAATCGAAAAAAGGGCTCCAAGGTGCACATTCCCGACCTCCAAAATATACATGTACCAAATTTGGTAGCTATAGGTCCACCTGTCTGGCCTGTAGAGCGCCAACTCACACACACAAACACATTGAGCTTTATTATAAGTATAGACTGTGCAGCGATGAATAATTTCAAAATGTTATTTTTGCTTTTTAATATGAATTTTGAGCGAACGCTTAATTTTCTGCATCTTAATAATTTGAATCAATTCAACAGCATTTTATATAATAAAAATATTTGTTAATTTATTATATTAGAATAAATTTAGATTATAAAATATGATACTTCAATCTTATATTTAGAATTGATTTTATCTAATTTGATATTAGTGTTATTTTATTTGATAGCGATAAACTTTTGGGCAACATGGGATTTTGCTCAATGCAAGCCTTGGGTTCTCTCTTCACCTGATAACTTGATACACCATATATTTTTTTTATTAACTTTCATTCTCTGTATAAATAGTATTATGTAGCAAATTTAAAATGAAAAATTAATGAATAACCGTATGCGTTATTCATTAAACACAATTATTTAAGTTAATGATAGTTGAAAATATAAGTCGCATAAACATATGAAAACTTTTCAAAAAATAATTTTAAGATATTCTTATATTTCAATGGTTCTATTTATTCAACACATTTCTTCTTTCACATGAGCCATATATTATAAACATTAAAAGTTGAAATCAATAGGATATTTTTTTTATCAGTGCGAATTCACTATCCCCTAAAATTGTAATATTTTTTCACATGATATACGAATTGGATACGGGTTTTTATTCTAAAAGAAAAAATACTACAATATGGCATTTGACTTCGGGTTTAAATTACTTAAAGTTTCCTTATACAGTTGGTCTCGAACCAGAGATTCTCCACTTCACAAAATATGACCTGGAATCCTAGTGTTTAAAAGTCAAAACTAAAAGATAAAAGTTTATCTCCAACATTTTGTTCTTTAATTGACGCCATCAAATTTAATTTTTCTGAATTTTTAAAAAGGATGTAATTAATTTGCATGCATAAGGTCTAAGGAGAATAAAAATACCTTTAAAAAAATTTATTAGATTGCACCCCACTGTGGGTGGTGGTTTCGCCGTGACCACGTCATTTTTTTCTGATAAATAATGAAACTTTTGAATTTATTTTGAAACACAATTATTCATTTATGGAAATACAAAAACATACAATATTATCAATGAAAATCATCTACACAACCTTAAAACATGAAAAAAATTGTAAATGAAAAAATTATAAGATTCGATAACCAAGGTAAAGAGGAAAAATAATTTCTTGCAACACACACACACACACACAAAAAAAAAAATGTAAAATTCAATAATCAAGAGAAGGATGCACAAATAATTTCCTGATTGACTTGATTTCTTAATTATCCATGTTTGAAATTTTAGCTGATGGTCCAGTTTCAAAATCAGGTATGGTTTGGCGCATTACTCCCTTTTTTCTGATATGGAAGAATTTCAAACTCTCTATAATCCTTACCTCAATATAAACAGATTCCTCATCCACAAAACATATGGCCAAACCAATATTAATTATCCCCCTCTTGATTTACTGAGACAGAGAGGCAAAGGAAAGAAGAAACATCTGTTTTTTCAAGTGGTTGCTGAAAGAGTTACCACCTTGCATCCCATGCTCTAGAAGTGAGGTGGCATTTCTCCGAAACCACCTAAAAAAAAGTCGTTTTGTGAACTTTTCTTTCGTTATTTGATTTGAAAAAAATTTGTATGTTGCAGGGGCCTACATGCAACAAATTTATGGGCACATTTAGATTTTTTGTTGCTGTGCACTTGCCGAAAAAAAAAATTGAATAAAAAATATGCGAAAACAGCATTATAAACGATGCATTTTTCGGTAGGTAAAAATTAAATTAAGTACTGTGCTGGCATCTACAGGCAATTATTAAAGATAAGAGATTATTTTTCAGTCTTCGGTTTCGTTGTGGAAACACTAAGCGATTAGAAATAAATTTTAGAAAATGGTGGTTTCGCTGTGAAACCACCTCTCGTTAAAGGGTTAAAGAAAAATGGATGTTTTATGAGAAACTTATTTTTAAGTATTTGAGAATGTTGTACTAATCTCCAATATCAAGAAATACATAAATTACGATTGCGATTAAAATTAAATTACGATTAATCTAAAATGGTACCGTACCCTTTGATCCTTCATGGATGCCAAGCCGACAATAAATATGGCAGACAAAATAAACAACTCTGCAAAAAAGTTACGGTTACCAATTTTTGCCTTAAAATGATTATCTTTACTGATTATTATTGTTTTATCCGATAATTTTTTTTACGATTTGGAATCATTATCTGTGTTTATCTCAACACATTGACAACCGGTGACCCAAGAGACATTTAAAGCCTGAGCGCTAGCAACGTATCGGTCACTTAAATCCCAAACGCCGGCCAAATTCGCTTGTTTCTGATCACTGAGTAGCCCCCCCCCCCAAAAAAAAAAATTAAAACATTATATACTTTCGTAACATAGAACATTTTATTTGAATATTCGTCATATATATTTTAACGGTAATTAAAAATAGAAACAAATTCGAAATTTTTAATTTATGATTATAGAAAAAATACAGTTTCTACATCAGCAGGCTCAGAAATTCATATTTTCGCGAGGCCGGCTATCAATGTGTTAAAAATTTTGAAATAAAGGAATTTTGTAGACCGAATGCGCTGATTTGTTGCATGGAGAGAAAAATTTAGAACATGAGATCTGTGGCATCTGATGAAGGTTCCTTGTAGAATTTAAAAAAAAAAAAAAAAAAAAAAATCCTGCGATTTTCCTAACAGTGGGAGCGAGAGCCTGGTATCGTTGCTAGCACATTGAACATAGGGATTGTGGGAATAACATGAGTAATACGTAAAAGAATAATAAGAATAGAGGAAGAAGCAATCAAAACATCCTCAATACAAATTTGTAAACAATCAGCCTTTATTCAATTTCATCAACTCTAAAAAATATATATATTCCACTCGCTTTTCATCCATTCTGCAGGTTCAAAAAAAATTTCTTAACCATCCCATTTATCAAACATACGTTTTTTAACAATTGGAGAAAAATTATTAAGGGAACAATCAGAGTACAAAAAGAATTACGAGAACTGCTAGGAATTCCATCGCAGATTATTTTTAAAGTAAGAATTCAGACGATTTCATTAAAGCACATATTGACAGTTAAGAATGGCAAAAGAATGAATATTTTCTGCTCGTATTCACACTAAAAATAGTGCATATTAGCACTAAAAAAATTTCATTTATAATACAGAACTGAAATAAAATTTTAAATCAATTCTTTTTTCTTTAAAAAAAATGATAAATTACTTGTAGTTTATATACAATTCAACCATTGTAAAAAGTAGTAAACAAAATAGTAATAGAGTTGCCGTATTTGTGACTAACTCGGAGGCATACTAAGGTACATTTCAGCCTCTAGAATTTTACATTTCATTCATTATTTTCGAAATGAGTTATGATGGAACTATTATAGACTTAAAAATGATTAAAGAAATTATCATATTTAGAAATATAACTCATTTAAGCTATTGAGCAAAAGGCAAGTAATGGAATTCATTCACATTTTAAAATCTTCCAATGCATAGTATCTTAAAATTATATACTAGGAAAACTAATTTCAAAAAATAAATAATTTTATTCAATGAAATTCAATACAATAAAACAATTTTACAAAGTGTAAAATATCAAAGATAATGCCAAATAGTTCATTTAAAAATACAAATAATTTAGTTTCTACGCACTTCTCCAGACTATTTAAAAAAGATAATTTTTAAAACAAAACACTTGCAATCCATCAGATGCAGCGTGTCAAATGTTTAAATTCAAATCAGTACTACAAAAAAAAGATACACAAAATACCACAATAGAAAAAAAAAATGAACAATAAAATGAATGGTTGAATATTTCCGTATTCCTGTAATAAAAATGGCAATTTCATATTTTTCAAAATGCCTTTTGTATATTTAACTGACCTGTTTTATTCAAATTCAAAGTGAGACTGCGAAACATTGTTTTCTCAATACTGCTGTATCTTTCACACCAAATGTAGATAAAAACACACGTGAATGAGATTTATAAAAATCTATCACAATTTTTTTTCCTTAAGCTATTTATCCCACAGTTGTCGAAGTTTCGAAGAAAGCGTTTTGATTTTCTTTAAACGTTAAAAATAATTATTTCCAATTTACATGTAAACTCAGTAGATCCCTTCTAAGACCTTGAGGCTTTGTTCTGCTTATGGGCAGAGGAAAGTTTCGATTTGCCAGATGCAGTTGGATTCACATGTTTTGTAGCAGAAGCTTTTACTTTGGGTTTTACAGCTTCTATATCGTCTCCTCCCTTCAGTACCACTTTACCGGCAGTTTTCAGTTCGTCTCCACCCTTTGGTGCCACAGCAGTGACAACTTTCAAGCCGTCTCCTTCTTTGGGTGCTACAGGATCTACATTTTCTAGAGCCTTTTCTACTTTGGGTACCACTGCATCCCCACCTTCCAGAGCAGTTTCTGCTTTTTGCATCTTTGCATCCACACCTTTCACGGCAGTTTCTGCTTTGGGTACCATTGCA
>JAPMOQ010035437.1:107265-130762 GCA_026543055.1 Argiope trifasciata | reverse complement strand
GTCTGCTTTGGGTACCATTGCATCCACACTGTCTGCTTTGGGTACCAGTGCATCCACACTGTCTGCTTTGGGTAGCACTGCACCCACATTTTCTACCGTATTTTCTGCTTTGGGTACAACTGCATCAACATTTTCTACAGCATTTTCTGCTTTGGGTCCCATCGTATCGACATTTTCTAGAGTATTTTCTATTTTGATTACCATCGAATCGATATCTCTTAGAGTATTTTCTATTTCAAATACCAATGAATTCATATTTTTTTTGAGTGTTTCTTTTGGCGCCTCTTTATCGACTTTTTTGAGAGCTTCCTCTATTTTCGATAGATTCGCCTCGATTTTTTCAAATTTGTCCCATTTAGGATCCGCAACATCGATTTTTTTGAGTTCATTATTATTTTCGGCAAAGCCTTCCGATTCCACTGCCTCTCCATTCAGATGTTCAGCAGCGCCTTCCGATTCCTGCGCCTCTCTTTTCGGATTTTCGGTGGTGCCTTCCAAAGTCGGTGCCTCTCCTTTCCGATTTTCGGCGGTGTCTTCCAATTCGGGAGCCTCTAAATTTGGGTTGTCGGTGACGCCTTCCGATTCGGGGGTCTCTACATTCGAGTATTTGGCGGCACATTCCAATTCGGGTGTCTCTCGGTTCGGTTTTTCGGCATTACCTTCCGATTCTGGTGCCTTTTGTTTTAGCTGTTCGGCAGCGACTTCCGATTCCGGTGCCCCAACATTCAGAATTTCTGCAGTGCCATCTGTTTTAGATACTTCTGGATTAACTTTATCGCAAGTGATTTCCGTAATATAGGACATTTTTTGGGAAGTTTCTTCAACGAATTTCTTCAAATCTTGTAGACACTTTAAATTTTCGTCTGTTATCATCCCAGTATATTCTAAATTCAGCGCGTTTTCTGCTTTTAGTTGAAAATTGTACCAGAATTCATTCATTGAACTTAACTTATGTTCGGCATAAAACTTTCTTATAAATCTGATAAGGAGATTTATGCAACAGGAGGGTGCCATATGGAAGCCTTTCTTCAGCGCCCATAGAGTGAAATGCCCAAGTACACAGAATTGTTTCAAAAGATTGCCGTAGGAATCATGTTTACTGAAATATACAAGGTTCAGAAATGCAATGCATAAAGAGAATCGAGAAATATTAAGTTCCTCGTAGGATTCGGTGATTTTACAAAATATATGTTCCAGGTAAATGGATTCTCGTCTAAGAATTTCCTCTACTATTATCTGAATTTTCGTACTGAACGGCGTAATTGGGCTGCAGTGAGTAATTAATTCGTGACTCCTCCAAGTCTTGTCTTCACGTCCTATAACGAAGTGAATAAAATCACTGGCGAACACATATTCGAGTGATCTTTTATCCCAGTTAGGATTCTCAAAAGAGGATTGATTACTTTTAGCCATTCTTTTACCGAATATCAATTATAAGAAAGAACGGAAAATAGAGTAAAGATTTCTAAAGCAAAACGCGCAGTTTTGCTCTTTTATGTCTGAATACTGTTGCCACTTATAATAATAAAAATTAATGCTGCTTGCAAAGCCAAATAACTATGTTTACTTATAAAAAAACAACTCGTGTTTTGGTTGATTTCATAAATTTTAAGTCAATTTTTTTCAATAGAAGAATATTTTCAAAGCTTTTTCTGAAAAGAGAAAAATATCTAAGTTCAAGCAATGTATTGATTTAAAAGCTCTTTCGATATCAACTGGTCCACTTGAGATATAATAGTGGAAAAATATATTTGTAAAATATTGATTATATTTTTTAAACTTTTATGATACTTCTTTTTTGACATTACCAACCACAACTGTCACCATTGAACGAAGCAATACCGACAGAATTTGTTGTGGTAGAGCAGTATATTTATCATAACCCTACTATAATAACAGCAGATTCACAGAAGTCACCTCTTCGAAGCATTTGGTCTCCAGCCGCAAAGTGGTCAATCATTAACCTTCCCCCTTTTCATCGTATCTGATTATCATGCTTTCAAACAAAGAGTATACAGCTACTTAAAAAAATCTCCTCGAAATTCTCCATATTCCTCCAAACTCTCGTTCAAAAAATAGTAATCCAAACATTACAAAAATTTCAAATGAAAAAAAAAAGAATGATATTTTTTAACATCGTGTCCTTCAGCGTTTTAGGATTATCTGGTGCCAGATGTGCTGTACTTAAGTCATCATTTTCAACTTTCAGAGCTCTTAGATACTTTTAAGACACTACATGTCTGTGGGTGTTAATTTTCCAAATGGATAAAAACTGTACTTTTACTAAGCATTTAAAAAATATACAAAATTTGCTGCAGATTTCATTATTACAAAGTCTCGATTTCTGGATTTAGGATTATAATAATTGGATTCGATTCTAATTAAAATAGCTTGTGCATACAACAAGATGTGCTCCACGGGTAAAAAAGTATCACTGTGGCACTATCGTGTTTCTGTTTCAATAACTTTTGTGACATTACTAATTATATCATTAAATTGCTATTTGAATTGCCTATCTACGAAATAAATTTTTGATGTACTGTTGAATTCATTAATCTACGAAATTAAAAATGAAGTTGTCCCTCAAATGTTTTTGATAGAACAACTATGACATAATGGCAGAATTTCGATTCCGGTTCTGGTAAAAACAAACGAGTCAGATATGATTCCAAAGAAGATCAATTGTGTAGATGCATCTGGTATAGTTTAATCAAGTCAAAATTAAAAGTGTTATTGCTGATGTGGTACAAAAAACTGGATGTAATGTGCATTCTCAGATTCAAATAAAAAGATTTGCCTCCAGTTATCAGCCTCCAGTTAGTATCAATAAAAATTATTAATCTAATGACTCAAAATAAATATCTTTCTAAAGTTTTGAGTTAATTTAATAAGATTATCAAGCTTTGAAAGTATTAGGTTTGGAGCTACAAGAAAGCTATATGTAGATGGACCTTTGATTGGTGTAAATCAGAGTTCCCCAACCTTTTTTGAACTGGCGCCCACTTTTCTAATGAATATTTCTATATCGCCCCTCTCTCACTCCAGAGAAATAAGAGCGTACATAATGCATGATGAAAACAGGAATTAAAAAAAATTATAATAGATAGAATACTGTTGGAATTGAAACGCTACGGAATTTCTCTTTTATTTAAAAAAGTCTTAGCTTGCCTTTTATAAGGACAGACAGGGGTTTTGATGATACGAATTAATTCATAATAAACTAATGCTTTCTAAATAAATAAATTGACAGTTTCAGTGACCTATCAAAACGCATACTTAATTATATTAAAAAGTACTTTTATTAAAATTTAAAGACATCGAATTTCTAACTTAACTAATGAGAAGGCTGAATTTGATGTATTTTAAGGAACTTGTTAATATCAGGCTCGATTTCCCTTAAAAACAATCGTAAGTGGCCGCGTTCAGTAATATGGAGGCGATTTCTTTTTTTCGTAACTAATGTTGCCTCAGCACCAAATCAACGTATTGCTAAATATGAAGATGGGAATGCTATCAGAAGTCGTTGAACAATCGACCATAATCCTGAATGCAGTTGCGAAATAGACTTCTGCAGCCAAAATTCTTGAATTTAAATTTTAAATCCTCATTTGTTGTCAGTTCTGTTAGTTCTTCTAACTGAGGTGATCCTACTGTGTTGACATTGGAAAAATGATCAAAAACACGGTCTGGTCTGTCCATGCTTAAAATGTCCTGGGATGGCTCCTTGAAATTATGTACTATATTTGGTTAATCTTCTAACGCATCTTCGTGCCGTATCAACGTCTCCTAATTTTCTCTGGGTCTTTTACCGCCCCACTGAAAGCTTCAAACGCTCACAAGGGGCGTTATAGCCCACGATGGGGATCTATGACTTAATGTATTGACTGTTCGATTGTATTAATTTAATTCTTTATCAATCAATAAATAAACAACATTTATTGCCCACGTTGGGAACCTATGGTGTAGATGGTAATTATAACAATTATTATTCCATTCTCAAAATTTCCATACCACACCACCGTTAAGACGTTTAACGCTCGACAGTGAATTTATATACACCAAGACCACATTTACATGGCATTTTAGCAGTAACCATTGATCTTTTAGAAGTGAAAATCAGATCATCATATGAGTGGGTCTCAATTTTATTTTACTTTCTCGTACACGTAATATAGAGAAAGTAGAGTAATCATTGAAAACCTAGAATTTGAGGTTTTGAAAATCTCCACATTTCACTATGCTTGGCGCAGTTTTGCCAGGTGTGGCCAATTCCACATTTCAGACCTCGAGTTCGAAAAACACATTTTTGTGAAATGCATGTCAGTGACAAAGATAAACCAAATACGCTTTGAGCTAGACGATCAAAATTTGGTATTTACTCGCACCAAATTCGTATATTTGCTACTATATTTGAGTAAAATCTGCTCAGAGGAAGTCCGGCTGCTCGAAAATGCTAACACAATAATTAAAAAACGAAGAGAGCTATATTGATATAATTCTGTACAAAGATTTAACATCTATGGTTTAGCCACATGTCATATTTTAATCCAAATCCAACTACAATTGGCTGTCTATACATTCAGAAACATGTAAACACAATGACTTAGATACAACAAATATGGTGTATGATTTTGTTATTACAACTGCAATTTTGTGTGAAATTTTTGTTTTAGTGGGATGAGAGAAATGTATTTGAAACGCAAATTCGATTTTCGAATTCTATTAAATGCATTCGAGGGATTCATCACCAAAAAATCTCGCCATGGATGACACGATAGATTTAGTAAGAATTTCAAATCATGCCAAAAGTAAATATTTTGTAGCAATTCTATGTCAATGCCACGGAAGAAATTCTCTAACATGAAAAATTTATCACTGAGCACTCGAGAAAGCTTTGGGGATGCTACTCCTATTGATTTTACTGTGTATCTTATCTGTTGAATAAAAATGTGTATACTTGCTAATTTTTAAAATAATACAAACGTATGAATATATAAACATTTAAAATATGTATACGATTATAGACAATTAGTAAAACTTACGAGAAAGGATTAAAAATCTTCCGCTTTTAAAGTAAAATGGAAGCCTTATTGTTATTACTTAACATTCTAAATGAAAAAAAGTGACAGGGTTTGAAAACCTTAATACGTTTATCCTCCACGAGAGAGTCAATATTTGAATCGAGACTGAAACTATCAGTTTGAGTATCCAGTCCCTTTCTACATTCGATTTGATACTGTATTTTAGCTGAAAAAATATGCTTCTCGGTCTCAATCCACTTTTTTTTCTCAAACATGTAATTGAGAACTCCATCCAATGTCTCATTTCAAATCAGTTGGTGGATACTATTGTCAAACATTTATCCAAAATGGATGAATGATATTGCTCTAAAAATGATTTTAAAGTTTAGTAATATAATCATTCAATTACCTGTTCTTTATATGATGCCACTTTACTTCGTTTTGTTTGTACACTTCTTCGATAGGATCTTTCATACTTTGTCCTCAACATTTTCAGAAAGTAGCAGCTTAAACAGAAAAAAAGAATCGCCACTCGGCAAGCTAGAAGGCAAAGACACAGGGTGATCAGCAAATAAGAACTGATTTCAAAATTAAATATCTCTACAACAAAGATCGATAGAATTATGCGGTAAACTGTATGTTTGTTAGTAAAATTGTAAAAATGCTGTACAAAAGTTTCGAAAATTTAGTTACGAAAATCGTCAATTGATAGCGCTCTAATCACAATGCCCATAGACGCTTTCAGTGTGATGTCAAAAATGAAAAATGATTCCCGATCTGACTCCATGTGACTTCTTTCTGTGGGGAGTATTAAAAGACACTGTCTATAGAAACAATCCCGTCACTCTAGTTGAGCTTGAGTCGTTGATTGGTGTTGCATGCGATTCCATTTCCGTTGAGACATTGCAAGACGTGATGTCAAATTTCATCGTTAGATTACACCATCTCATTGTTTCGAACGGTGAACATTTTTAAAAAATTGTATTTTGATTGCAAAGAACACATCACCTTATTGTTTTTGTTTTTAAGACGCCTTTCAGCGAAAGAGTTTCAGCGCAGAGCGCCATCTGTTAACGATTTTTGTACCTAAATTTTCTAATTTTCGTACACATTTTTTACAGTTTTGCTAATAAACGTACAGTTTACCGCATAATTCTATGTATCTTTTTTGTAGATATATTTAATTTTGAAATCAGGGTTTATTCGCTGATCGCCCTGTAGATTCCTTTAAGAGTTATTACCAGACAGCATAAATTGTTGATGATAAAAACAGTCAAAGTTAGGACTTGAAAATCCTTTTACAGCCCTTATCTTCTAAGATATTGTAGTTATCGAACAAATTTAAATACAAAAATTGTTTGTCTTGATGAGGTGCTAATTTGGCTTATTGGATTTATTTTTCTATTCATCTGCTTATTTTTTGCTCAAATTTCTTTTTCTATTCATCTGCTTATTTTTTGCTCAAATTTATTTTTTTGTATATCTGCTTATTTTTTTGCTCAAATTTCTTTTTCTGAAAATCTGCTTGTTTCCAAGCTTTATTTGATTACAAGAGAATCTCTTTTTACATTCTCATATACATAGTATAAAGAAAATATAGCAATCGTCAAAAATTTGAAACTCAAGATTCTGACCAATCTCCACGTCTTAGACTTACCTGAGTTCGAAAAACATATTTTCAGAAAAAGTCCATCTTGCTTTCTGTATATGACAAAGATAGCTAAAAATGCTTTAAGCTAGAGGGATGAAATTTATTAAAAAAATGTAGATTTTTATCAAATTTTGAGCAAATTCTATTCATTGGAATTCTGTCTATCCAGCTGTTCGAAAATAAGTTAGCACGATAACTACAAAACAAAAAGAGAAAAATAAATAAAATTCGATACACAGATGTATCATCTATATAATAGATTCCCATTCTTTTTTTGAACTGGTGCCCCCTTTTTCAGTAAATATTTCATTATCGCACCCCTCCCACTCCAGAGAAATAAAAGCGTACATAATGCATGGTGAAAACAAGAACTAAATAAAAAATATAACTATTAGATAGAATATTGCTGGTTAATCTAGGCATTTTATAACATGTACATATATAAATAGGCAGTAAAAATATTGTATAAAAAAATACTGTTTTTGATGTATTTATTTGAATTTTAATAAAAACCGTAATATTATTCTTATTTTCGTGTGAAAAAAATACTGTTTTTGATGTATTTATTCGAATTTTAATAAATACCTTAATATTATTCTTATTTTCGAGTGAAAAAAACTGTTTTTGATGTATATATTCGAACTTTAATAAAAACCTTAATATTATTCTTATTTTCCTGTGAAAAAAAATGCTGTTTTTGATGTATATATTCGAACTTTAATAAAAACCTTAGTATCAAAAACGCCTATTCTAGTTTTAAACCTATCTTATCACCATGAATTTTATCAGATGCATGACTGCAAACCAGAATCGCAAAAAAATTGTGCCAACATGATATATTCAGTTACTAAAACCAGAATATTTTCAAAAATGCTTGTATCCACATCATCGTATTTTGATATCTGATAAATTTTAAATTAGAGAATGCTTGTACCCGTTTGCAAAAATACCAGACGCTGAGTACAGCTAGATTTACAGATAAGGAGCAACATTTATACTCAAACAGCACGATACACAAGTTGTTTCCGCTCCAAAATGTTTTGGACTATATTATTTTGGTTAATTTACCATGCGTTTAGGCACATCATTGGAAGGACGGACCCAGCTGCCCTCTTAGGGCCACCAGATCTTCATTATGGAATCACATCCATAGGGCCACAGAGTTGGGAAGATGAAAGTAAGGCTAATTGTTTTTTTTAAACTAATAATATTTTTGAATTGCATCCGTTTTGACATTGTTATTAAAGATTTCCTAACAGTTGTCGTATCTGTGGAATTTTCATTTTGCTGGTTTATCTAGTTTTTTTATAACATGTACACATATAAATAGGCAGTACAAATATTGTATAATCTGTTTTTTTACAGATAGGAGTTTTATGCCTATCAGTAAGGTTATTTATTCTTCGTAGTGTATTTATAAATAGAAATATTTATAAATGATTATGTAGCCGTATATGAGGAATTTTCATTTTGCTTTTTTATCTAAGTTTTTTATAGCATGAACATATATAAATAGGCAGTACAAATATAATCTTTTCTTTTACAGATAGGAACTTTATGCCAAGCTGTAAGGTTATTTATTCTTCTTAGGGTGTTTAAAAATAGAAATATTTATAAATGATTATGTAGCCGTATATGAGAATTTTCATTTTGCTGGTTTATCTAGGTTTTTTATAGCATGTACATATATAAATAGGTAGTACAAATATTGTATAATCTTTTCTTTTTCAGATAGGAGTTTTATGCCTAGCTGTAAGGTTATTTATTCTTCTTAGGGTGTTTATCAATAGAAATATTTGCTATATTTCTTTTGTTATTAATTATAATTTAATAACTAATGCAATAATAATTATTATTTAATAATTAATTCTAGAACTTAATTTAATATTTAGTAATCAATTTTAATATATAATTTAATAACTGATCATAATTTAATAAGTTAATTCATTAATTGTGATTTCTTTGTTGCTATTATAAGGGGTATTCAAGTGAGAAAGTACGGAACAACATTGTGGGTATAAAGTAAGACTTTATTAAAGAATAAACCATAGACTTGAGAGCAACAATCCCATTGCTTAACGAGAGGAGGGATTCCTGGTTAACAGAATTCCTGTGGCCGAGAGGAGACCTAGATTTACTCAGTGTCCTTGGGTTCGCTGTCCGAGTTGAAGCGTTTGCCTTTCAGATCTCTCTTCAAGGGACCAAACACATGTAAATCACAATGCGACATGTCTGGGCTGTCGGCGTCCTGGCACAGGGGTAGCGTGTCTTCCCCGTGATCTGGGCATCCCGGGTTCGAGTCCCGGTTCGGGCATGGTTGTTACTCTGTGTTCTGTCTGTAAGGCGTGTGAATGTGCCCCCCTGTAAAAAGAGGTTGTGCAAGCGAATGAGTGTGTGCCATCTTCATTTGAGCTACAAGTCAGACGTCAAGTTACCCTCAAAAGCTACTGCACCCCCTTTCCGTGGAAACATGGACACGACAAAAAAAAACATGTCTGGGCTAGTCGAGCCGCTTGAACTTGGCCAGTTCAGCGTGTGTGATCTTGGTGACATGTGGACACGCGTTATCACGGAGTAGAGCATTACCCAACGTGAGTAGCCCCAGTCTTTTGTTTTTGTGGACCTGCGAAGTCTTCGGAGAGTCTCATAGTACACATCGGAAATAATGTAAACGCCATCTTGTCTTCACATGCTCTGCCACGTCAACTGGACTGCGCTCTATATAAAATCCTCTGCTCTATCTACCCCCCTGCATGCTCCGATCTGCCCTGGAGACTACAATCGCAACCCTAGATATCTCGCTATTTTCTCCCATAGAGGCATGAGTAAATATGTTAATGGTTGTGTTGTTACAATGTTTCGTATCTTTTCATTTCAACATCCCGTGTATTTTTTCCTCTCTACGTGATGTTTGTAAAAAAACCACAGAATTTTTCCTTCCCATATGGGTGGTGATGGTTCAACAGCAATTTTTCTCGCTGCCTATAAGTGGTGTAAAAGCCTTACCACACGGCGAAATATCGCCTGCACTTTTCGTCAGCAATTTTCCGTTTCTACCCTTAGAACCAGTTAAGCAAGTTTCATAATCGACAACTTTTTCTAACCAGCTAGAAATTGCCTTCGGAAATATTGTTCGCAAACGAAATTCAACCAATCATGTGAAACTTTGAAATGACGTCACACAAGTGACGTCACTTTCATTGTCGTTTGCTGATGGAAAGTGCCGACGATATTTTGCCGCGTGATAAGGCTTTAAATCCGTTAAAAATTTTCAGCATTGGGGTGGTACAGATTTCTCAACTCATTTGAATTCTTTTCATTGATTAGGTACAGATAATGTAGTAAAATACAGATAATGACATACAGATAATGGAGTAAAATTACTTTTTCACCTCTTCTAGGGACTAGTGATTCATATATATAAAATATTAAACTTTGGATGAATTTATTATTTTTACTGAATCTGTCATATCAGTCTTGGAGAGTTTTTGGTGCTTAATTCCTGGCATTTGGTAAAAGGTAATCAAATTATTGATTTGAATGCGTTTTTCTCAGCTGATTGGAAGAAAAAAACTGACGTAAAACTACACTCGTAGTTACAAAATTCCAAATCAAATTTGATATATTTAACTGATTGCTTTTTTTAGTTACTGTATTTACATATTTTTGAAAACAAAGACAAAAAATGGTCACAAATGGTTATTGGATTTGGCTAAAAAATTTCATAAGGTGTCTACACTATAGATGCTAAATAGTGCAACGAATATTTTTCATCTGGCTCTTTTTTTATTTAGTTATCGAGTTAACTTATTGTAACGCCTCTATCTGATCCGATCAAATAAAGGATAGCGTTTTAATCAAATTACTTTATTTACTGCTTTAACTTATAGAGAAAAAAAAATATTCTTTATCATCTAGTTTAAATGTAAGGTTCTACGTACAACACCACAAGAATAGTTCATCGAAATATTTCGGAGAAACTCACGAGAACAGCTAACCGGCAAAGTCTCACGCTGGTACCGGGGTTAGCTCCAGGAATCCACTGAATTCCTCGGGTGGAATCTTCTCTCGAACGCTCGGCTTTCACCGATCTCCTCTATACCTTTTCACTAAAAAACTCCTCGTCCTTTTTCTCCCAAAAACCCTCGTCTTCTCTCTCTTCTTCCAACTCCACCTCTCATCTACATTGGAGCATTTGGGCTGCCGATTTCAATCATCATTCAGCAAAAATTTCATTGGTCCACAGTTGACCGCAGGAATGTTCGTGGTCCACAATGGAAAACAATGCAGGATACACATCTGTGTCGCAGACACGATTAGTGCACGGGTGGTCCTTTGTCTGGACTCACTCTAAAGGGCCAGATGTCCGTTCTTAGAGGGAGGGTTCTCCACCTGTCCATCTGTAAGCAATTACATTGCCAGAAAACGTCGCCATTGAGGAGACCAGTTTGGAAATGGAAATTATAGAGCGTGTGAAAAAGAAACCACAATGGTCAGGCCGGTTGAGAAGCTGAATCATTACATTATATTCGCTCAGCTGTACGAAGAGATTTCCTTTGAGTGTATTTTGCTTAAAATTTGATAGAAATCTGCATATTAGGAATAAAAACCGTATACCAAATTTCATCCTTTCTAGATCAAAGTGTTTTTGAGTTAGTTTTGCCACAGATAGACAGATAGATGAACATTTTCAAAAATGTGTTTTTCAAAGATAAGGAGATCTAAAACGTGGAGATTCATACAAAATCTCGAGCTGTAATTCTTTGAAGATTGCGATTATTTCTCTATGGACTAGAAAATGAAAAGTAGGAAGGTGTACATTGCTGTAAACTATATAAATAAGCAATATCATAAGAATGAAAAATGCAATAAGATTGATTAAAAATCAAAATTTATTATAGAGGTGATTAAAATCTACTTCATTTTATTTAAAATACCTCAATTTGACGTCTTATGCTTTTATTTTTTTACTTTGACAAACTACTTCATGAAGAAATATTGCTTTTTTATCTTTTTATTAATTGTGTTTTTACATAATTATTGTTTAATTATCTTTTATTAAAAATCATTCAAATCATTAATTAAATTTTGATTCCATAAGAATGATATTACCTGATTGTGTATTTAAGGAAAAAATAATTTCTAGTTTCAGTATTATACATAATAATTAATCATAAAGTAACGATTAAAATATAGAGGACAATTATGAAACATTTTGTTGTTTAGTCATTTTAGAAATAAAATTATGCTTTCATTGCATTCTTTATTGAAATCATTTTATTTTCATTTAGTTAGTAAAAATTATTATACATTAATTAATTTTTTATTTAATTTTAAATGCGTTTATCAAGTGCTCATTTAATAAACACAATTTATCGCAATATTCTTTAATCTTACGATTTTTTTTATTGCAGGAATTGCTATGGAAGCTCTCCATGGGGACATACGAGGTGATATGAGATTTACCCCTGATGATGACAGAACCTTGGGAGGAGTAAGTAATAATATGTAATTTCTAAAAAATATATATTTCTCTCATATACGGGGTATGCATTGAAATATTTTTGGTAGCATAATATGGTCAATATTGATTTTATATATTTATATAATCACACTATATTTATTTAGTAACACTATAGCTATCACCTATGCAGTTAAAGATAGTTAGGGGAAGGGCATTTTGCACAACTATTGAGCGATTTAGTTCAAGATCGCGGTATCCTGGTTGGTAGAGCGTCAGTCTCGTAACCGAAAGGTCACGAGCTCTGTCCTCGTCTCGGCCATAGACCGTCGTGTTGGCTAATGGCAGTTGGGGCACGGTAAATAGGTCGTGACTGCACAGTCCTCCAAGTTCCCATTACAAATTATACCTCTGGGGGTACTGAATCAGGGATGAGTAGGTCTCTGATTTGGATCTAAATTCTGACTGGCGGATGGATGCATGAGTCTATGAATGAATTCGACCGCCTCCTAGAAAGGGTAGTGTCTTGTTTGTTTGAGTAAAGTCGTACTTTCACCTGAACGTTACTCCTTAACAACGAAAGACACACACTTCTGCCTTCATTCGAAAGAGCTCCGCTAGTATAACCAAGTGGCAATAGACTCATCCCACCCACCACTCAGAAATTCTAAATTTAAAAAATTTTCTAAAACTCAGATTTTAAGAAATTATGTCGTTTAAGTCAGTATACGAAATTTTGAAAAAAAAAATATGATCTCTAAATTTTTATATGGTCCTCTTTGATTCTATTACCTATATTTAATAAAATAGTTTCTATGTATTGTAATTTTAAACATAAAAGTTCCACTCTTCTGAGATCAAGCTTGGCCGAGTTCTAAAACTTAATATTTCAATATTTTAGGCCGATGAACAGCCTTGTCTAGAATTGATTGATCTTCGATGTAAAGTGAGTTAAATATTAATATTCAAAGTTTCATAAATTAATCAATCATAGACATCAAAGAATGGAAAATTTATAATAACAAGGATATTTCACTAAATATGATTAATAGAATTTAGAGCCGGCGTCCTGGCGGAGGGGTAGCGTGTCTTTCCCGTGATCCCGGGTTCGAGTCCCGGTTCGGGCATGGGTGTTCTTCTATGTTCTATCTGTGAGATGTATGAATGTGCCCCCTTGTAAAAAGGGGTTGTGCAAGCGAATGTGTGTGTCGACTTCATTTGAGCTAGAAGTCAGACTTCTCCCTCGGGTGCTCAAGGGTCTTTACCCTCAGAAGCAACTGCACCCCCTTTCCATAGAAACACGGATATGACGTCCTCATCATCAATAGAATTTAGAGATAAATTTTAGTGTGCAAGAATCAATGATGAAATTAACGTCCATTCACAAACAATACAAGAGCAGAAGAGCCAGAATTTTTTAGTGTTTTTTTTATTCGTATTTTTTATTCGTATTATGTTCATTCATTTATTTTTCTTGGTCTCAAGACATTATCAAAGTTTCTTTTTATCACCATCATTACAGAAATAATTATCTTTCTTTCTTAAATCTACTTATATCCAAACAAGATTGTGGTGATAGCTTAATAAGACAGATAACATCTATGGGACATTGCATGCTTTTGTCCTGTTGTTATGTTACTAGGCTTCAGACCCAAAGGTCCCGGGTTCTATTCCGAGCACAACATTACCTTTTACAATGGTGACCTCAAGCAATGAACCTTCGTGCAACTGCCGTGGCGCCATCTACCCGCAACCAAAGTCGTCAGACTCACTTGACGCAACAATTCACGCAGGCTCGCCATAACGCTTGGTGTGACAAAAAAGTTTTCCGCTCGCCAAACAAAGATGGGTGCGGAGCTTTGGACACAACAGCTATATACAACGACCACTCACTCAACAAACCAATTCATCACCACTCAACAACAGCGCATATCGTTCGTCAACTCACTGGAGGGCGAGTCTGTGGTGATATCTTAATAAGACAGATAGCATCTATGGGACATGAGCATGATTTTGTCCTGTGGTTATGTTACTAGGATTCAGACCCAAAGGTCCCGGGTTCTATTCTGAGCCAAAATCACCTTCCCGCAAGATCGAAGCCACATTAATTCTAAAAACGGAGATGAGATATTAAGATGTTAATTCTTCAGTACAAGCCTTCATTTTTTTAGCATTATTTCACTTACAAGTCATTTTGATCCCAAATTGTTAAGCACTTACCCCTTGTCTTAGTGCTTATTTATATAGATGTAAAATGCGGTTTACAGTACATAAATATTTTTCCATACTGTTCAGTACTTTGCTACCACCTCGCCAAATTGGCGGAAACTCATTCTAGGGTTGCTCCCTTTTTGTAACTGTTCGGGTCATGTCCCGGCAGAACGAGATTTGAACTTGGACGCGATGCATACCGTTGGTAGCGGGGTGACTCCATGCCTCTTCTCTGCATGGCAATAAACTGCATAGTATAGAAGCATCGTTTCATCATTTTAGTTACACCGCAATTCCTTTGTTTATTTCAATTACTTACACCGCAAATTTATAGTTCATTTCTCATCATCAAGTGTAGAGCCATCACCGGCGTACACAACGCATGCAAATATGTTCATATTAAAAATATAAACGGGAATTTTAACATGAAAAAACAAAACGTAGCCTCTTTTCATACCTTTTCTGTGTTCATTTATTTTTCCCTATTCTATTCCGATAAAACTTATTGTTTTTAAGATAAGTATTTTTTTCCTGTATAAAAATATTGGAAGAATAAGAAAATCTATATTTTACATATAGTTTATATTTGAAGAGTTTTGGAAAAAAGATGCTTAAACATACAACTTTGTGAATTTATAACTTTTGTCTTCCATTTTTATTTATTTACTCACATAATAAATTTATCACTCCTCATTCAGAATAAAATAAATTATTATCCTAAATTTCGAGATAATTTATCCATATAAAAAAGAAGACATTTTAACCCATTTGCATCATATAAAATATGAGAAAAGGCCCATATCACGGAAAAATTTGTATTTCATATTTAGGTGTAAAATTGTATAAAAGTAGAAAAAAATCATTTTTGAGCATTATTTGTTAGTAATTTTGTTCAGTATGGTAATATTTGAAATGTGGGATGCATATAGGTATATAGTATATATCATATTATATGCATAACATGTATTATGATGCAGAGTATATATACGCTCCAATGGTAGTGACCAGGAATATTGAGCGTATATATACGCTGATGACGCAAATGGGTTAAATAAAAATTGCTGCTTTTTTCACAAGCAAGAAAGGACTCGATAAGATTT
This sequence comes from Argiope trifasciata, assembly GCA_026543055.1. NCBI lineage: Eukaryota > Metazoa > Arthropoda > Arachnida > Araneae > Araneidae > Argiope > Argiope trifasciata. The sequence continues at coordinate 115,318 of JAPMOQ010035437.1, read as the reverse complement.
TCTAGAGTATTCAGAATCTGCAAAATCTATTTTTTCCCCGATTGTGGATTATGATCACTTTTCAAAATTTCATGACTAAGTCACGAATCTGAGCAATCATCATTTTGTCAATCAGTAGGATGACTTGCGAATTTAATCTGGGCTGCTCACTATCATACCCATAACATTAAAAGAATCTGAAACGTTAGCATATGCAGAGGTCTACTCGACCCCAAAATTTCATGACTAGGTCACGAATCTGAGCAATCATCATTTTGCCAATCAGTAGGATGACTTGCGAATTGAATCTGTGCTGCTCACTATCATACCCATAACATTAAAAGAATCTGAAACGTTAGAATATGCAGAGGTCTACTTGATTCCAAAACTCATGTAAAAAATAAGATACATTGCTTTACAGTTGTTCTAATCATCTTCTAACTCTCCCATGAAAGTATAGGAAGAAACAGGAGTAAAATTTTTATATTGATATACAAAATGAAAGTATTCACTCATGTGCAAAAAGATCTGCTTATTCATTCAGAGAACTCAAAACGCATAAATTAAACATTTCATCTCTCTCTGATTATAATATGAAAAGTCATATTATGAGAAAAATGAGGCTCTTACCTTATTCTTTCCGTTTCAGTAATGACCTCTGGAAACCATTACCTCAGCGCTTGTCGCGAACACCGCTGTTTTTTTTTGGTTAAATTTAGTATCCCAGTGAGTATTGTAATGATTCAACATCTTTCCTGCCGGAGCATTGAGGTTTATTTCTCACACGCTCCATTATTGCCATTTCCAGACTGGTCTCTGCAATGACGACGTTTTATGGCAGTGTAATTGCTTACAGATGGACAGGTGGAGAACTCTCCTTAAAGAACGGACATCTGGCCCTTTAGAGTGAGTCCATATAAAGGACCTCCTGTGCACTAATCGTGTTTGCGCCACTGATGTGTATCCTGCATTGTTGTGGAACACGAACATTTCTGTGGTCAACTGTAGACCAATGTAGTATTTGCTGAACGACGATTGGAGAATCGGCAGCCCAAATGCTCCAATGTAGATGAAAGGTGGAGTTGAAGGAAGAGAGAAAAGGTGAGGTTTTTGGAGAGAGAAAAGAGAAGAGACGATGTTTTTTTTTGGTGAACAGGTCGAGAGGAGAGATTGGTGAAAGCCGAGAGTTCGAGAGAAGATTCCACCCGAGGAATTCGTTGGATTCCTGGAGCTAACCCCGGTACCAGCGTGAGACTTTGACGGCCGGTTAGCTGTTCTCGTGAGTTTCTCTGAAATATTTCGAGGAACTATTCTTGTGGTGTTCCACATGGAACTTTTCATTAACCTAGATGATAGATAGTATTTTTTCTGTAAATTAAACCTGTAAATAAAATAATTATATTAAAACTGTATCCTTTATTTGATCGGACCAGATCGAGGCGTTACAGTATCCTGTTCACTGCGTTAGTAAAGTTTTTATGCTGGTCACAATGAATAGGTAATCATGGACGAAAAGAACTCAATTACACAATTTAAACACATATTTAACACTGAAGACGCGATACGAACATAGCACTAAAAAAGTCTAACATAATTCTCCCTTCTAGTGCGCAACTAACAAGTCTCCCTTCTAAAATTTTCTAAGGGTTTATCATACGGCTGTTGATCACAATTTTACAATAAGGAGGTTGATGAAAGGGGCCGCGGTAGCCTGGTTGGTAGAGCGTCACTCTCGTAACCGAAAGGTCGCGGGTTCTGTCCTCGTCTGGACCATAGACCGCCGTGTTGGCTAATGGCAGTTGAGGCACGTCACTTTGCTGTGACTTCAAAGTACTCTAAGTTCCCATAACAAATGATACCGCTGGGGGATACTGAACCAGGGAGAAGTCGGTCTCTGATTTGGATCTAAATTCTGATGGCAGATGGAGGAGTGAGTTCGACCACCCCCTAGAAAGGTTTGTGTCGTGTGTGTTCGAGCAAAGTCGTCCTTTCACCTGAACGGTGCTCGTTAACAACGAAGGCGCACACTTCTGCTTTAATTCGAAAGAGCTCTGTTAAAATTCGGCTTGGTATGACCAAGTGGCATTAGAAGACAGCAACAACAAGTTGATGAATCTTACTACAGGTGTAAACATTCATAAATTCCTAGAATGTCTAAACAAATGAGAAATGATGTCAGATATAAACAATCTGTGCATATGCTGATGGGTTAAGACACGCGATACATTGATTGCAGATAGAAAAAGTCAGCCCTTAACCACACATGGGCAATAACTACATGCGAGGCTTAAGCAATTAAATTATATATTGATTACATTCGAGACTATATAAAGAATACTGATTCTTAGATACTTTTTAGGTAGGTACAAAAGACGTGAAGTATCGTTGGCCTGGATACCCAGGAAAACCGGAAGTGGCCTATGAGATCCACTCTTCACTATGTAAGTTTTGTTTAAATACTTCGCTTATATCAAATCTAAAAACAAAAATATAAGCAACTGTGAGTAATAAGTATTTAATAATTAGTTTTATATTAGATTAGACTATACATTCGCAAAATGTAGAAAATAATCCAACTTTTGATTTTAAAGGGTGTTTCAAAACCAACTCAACATTTGAATCCCCCCCCCTGAATGCAGTAAAGTGTTGGCAACTCTATTAAAAAATAATTTGACATCTAATAGCTTAAATTCTGTAAAAATGGAACATAACATAATAGAATAACGTGTTAGTGCAAGATTTGAATAAATAAAAAACTAATTTAGCTAAAAAAACTAGTTAGCAGAAGAACTTCCTTGTTGATTTAGTAGGAAGTTAAAATAAATAATAAGTAGGGTATTGGGATGGTTAGAAGGAGTTTTTGCTGGTCTCAATTCGCATTCGTCTTGTCCGAAGTCGATGATTCAGAGCGGAGAGGTCTGGAGAGTATTGGTTCCAATCAGCTGATAGTCGAGGTGCTGAGAGTGGCACGTGGCTGCTGTCAGATTGATTGAATTTGATTGTTGGTAACGTTGAATTTCTAGCGTGGATTTTGGACTTGAAATAACCCAATAGAAAAGAAATACAGTGGTAAAAAATCACATGATCTAAGGGTCCATTCTAAAATTTTCGAGCTGTGACTGAAAAACTTTCATCATTTTTGAAATATTGCTTAACAATGAAAGAATGTTTTTCTATATTGTGACATTGCCTTTTAATTAACCCTTTAACGGTCGCAGAATTTTGAAGAAAATAGTCATAAAAGTGTCTATTTTTTATTCAAGAAAATTATATAAAACTGAGTGTATGTACAATATCTGCATTCAGTTTTAATTTTTTAGTTAATTTTTAGCTTGAAATTAAAAAAAAAATAATCTTAAAAGCCAACATTCAGGGTTATTATAACTGAATGTTAGCTTTCCAACAAAGAGAGGAAATAAAAAATACGTGTTTTAAGCATTCAAACATCATTTTATTGTATTTGCACTTAATGTAAATAAATACTGGTAATTTTTTCTTGTGTGATAAATTTTAAAGCATGAGATGCATAGACCAACATCACAATCAGGACAATAGTACCGAGTTTCCTTTCTGCTAACATCTAGTTTAAAACAAATGAACTATCTCTAAAAACATAACAAATAGTCTAGGGCAGCCGTCTGGCATATATATTGAGAAATAAACATGATTCTGTGCATAAGAAATAGATTTTTTTAATATTTTTGGTGCCTTACTTTTGAATACGCCAGCCCGGAAATATCACGGGCGCGAGAAATAGAGGTAGAAATTTCACCCCGTCATTTTCACGGGAGCGAGATGGAAGGGATTAACCCTTAACTATGAGCTGTCAAATATTTTTTTAATAGGGTTTTCAAACTTTACTGCACGAAACATGGGAAATTCAAACCTCACTTTAATTTTGTGACACCTTTTAAAGAGTTTTTGTCATATGTTAAAGAAAATGTCTTTATGAAATAGAATATTCTTCAATATGTAATGATAATAACAACGATATCGCTAAAGCGTTTGCTGATTTCATTGGTTCTGTGTATGAGATTTAACACAGGCTATAACAGATTTTATATTGCTGTTTTTGGGAAATTATTATTTCACAAGAACATTATATAATTCCTACCTACGCATATAATTCCTATTTTCATAAATTTTCTGTTAGTTTTCTAAGTATCTTATGATTGTTAAAATGTTCAAATATTTTTAAAGATCGTTTATAATTTAAAAGAATTTACTTGTTTTAAATAGCTATAAATAATTTATTTCTTTTGAAATTATTATTTCACAAGCAATTTTGATAAATTTTACTCTATTTCTTACGAATTTATGGTTTTAGGAATTAAGGAATTCAAATACTCTTTAACTCTTGTTTCAATTATATATCTACCTCTATTAGTAAAAAGTATTCAGAATGATTGACTTATTCTTTACTTATTTTGTATAACCCTTCTTTAATATGCTTCCTAATATATAAGAACAGATGGAAATAATTCCTGTTTAGACAATTAGATTTAATTTTAAAATCTAATTAAATATATTTAGCTTAATTATTAAAAAAAATTCTGTAATTTACAAGAGGCAGTAAAAACTATCGATGCATTGATCTATCTCATTATAATATTCCAGGAATTCTTGATTAACTATTATTTTTGTAAAATTATCAATCGTATGATTAAATACGCTGCCATATTTAACTACATTCATCTTATTGGATTACTATTATTACATTGTATCATTTCTATGACTGTATGTTACTGCATTACATGATTCTTACTATTACTCCATGGAAACTTTTGTAAATAATCTCATATTTTAGAACTCTTCAGCAAATTTGACTTCACATATAATTCATATTTACATAAATTTCCTGTAAGTTTTCAAAATATCTTATAATTGTTAAAATGTTTGAATACTTTTTAATATCGTTTATAATTTAAAAGAATTTACTTGTTTTAAATAGCTATAAAAGTCACTGTTTAGAGCTTTAAAATATCGATATATTTAAATATCTTTTATTATTAATTTTTTTTAATGTTTAAAACTTCGTTATCTTATAAAAATGTTTTTAAAATGTAATAAGTAAAAAGGTGCTTTGTAAATGTTTGCATATTCTAAGGAATAAAACTTTTATTTAAACTAAAGGAAGATAAAAAAGGGGGAAAAAAGACTATTAACATTCAATTTTACTGTTAAAAAGGAACGATATTTTGTTTTCAATTTCTTTTGCCCTACTCTGAAACAGGTATGTGCTGCCATCTATTACTGTCAATCGGAACTTTTATGAATTTCGAAATAGATAGATCTCCCATCCCATACTAATTTATGATTTGTCCACTCTTTTTCCTTATCAATATATGCTTTTCTGTTTAGGCCAAGATTGCTATATCTGATTAATATCTTGATAATATTGCTAATTGCTATATCTGGTTAATATCTTGATAATATTGCTACTTCTTATGATTTTGTTATGAATTTCTTTAATAGCTTTAAACTTTAAATTTTGCTACGGTGATTAATAGAAATAATGGAGTGGTTTCCGCAAAACTTCCTTGCATATTACCTAATAAACTTGTCGTGGCAGAGAATGCCTTACGTGACATTGTCATACAGTAGTTACGAAATGTTAGTTTTTGGTGTGAAATTGGCCTTTTTACTGAATCTGCTGTGTCATGCTTGGCGAATTATTTGGCAATTAATTCCTGGTATGCGTTAAAAATATCTGAAAATCGAATTTATATTTTAGGCATTTTTCTCTCAAACCATTGAAATAAAAATTTGATACAAAACTGTAATTGCAAAAACATAATCTCAAAATCAAATTTGATATACACTGAAGTGACAAAAGTCATGGGGTGACTGTTAATGTCGTGTCGGTCCTCCTTTTGCCCGGCGAAGTGCAACAACTCGACGTGTCATGGAGTCCACAAGTCGTTGGAAGTCTTCTGCAGGAATATTGAGCCATGATGTCTGTATAGACGTCCATAATTGTGAAAGTGTGGATGGTGCAGGAGTTTGGGCACAAACGGACCTTTCGATGATGTCCCATAAATACTCGATGGGATTCATATAGGGCGATCTAGGTGGCCAGATCATGCGCTGGAATTGTCCGGAATGTTCTTCAAACCAATCGCGAACAGTTCTGGCCCAGTCACATGGCGCATTGTCATCCATAAAAATCCCATCGTTGTGTGGGTACGTGAAGTCCACGAATGGCTGCAAGTGATCTGCAAGCAGCTGAACATAACCATTTCCAGTCAATGATCGGTTCAGTTGCACCAGAGGACCGAGTCCATGCCATGTAAAAACAGCCCACACCATTATGCAACCACCACCAGCTTGAACAGTGCCTTGCTGACAGTTTGGGTCCATTGTTTCGTGGGGTCTGCGCCACACTCGAACTCTACCATCAGCTCGTAACAACTGAAATCGTGACTCATCTGACCATGCCACGGTTTTCCACTGGTCTAGGGACCAGTCGATATGCTCAAGAGCCCAGGAGTGTCGCTGCAGGCGATGTCGTGCTGTCAGTAAAGGCACTCGAGTCGGTCTTCTGCTGTCATAGCCCAAGGAAGACAAATTTCGCCGCACAGTCCTATCGGACACGTCCTCGTACGTCCCACATTGATTCCTGCAGTTATTTGACGAAGTGTTGCGTGTCTATTAACATTGACCACTCTACACAGACGTCGGCGGTCTCGGTCGTTAAGTGCAGGTGGTCGCCCACTGCGCTGTCCATGATGGGATGTGATGCCTGAAATTTCATACTCTCGGCACACTCTTGATACTGTGGATCTCAGAATGTTGAATTCACTAACGATATCCGCAATGGAATGACCCATGCGTCTAGCTCCAACTAACATTCCACGTTCAAAGTCTGTTAATTCTCATCGTGCCGCCATAAATCACGAAAAACCTGTTCACATGAATAACTTGAACACAAATGGAAGCTCTGGAAAACGAACTGCGCATTTATACTTTTTCGCTGCGATACTACTGTCATCTGTATATTTGCATATTGCTATCCCATGACTTTTGTCACTTCAGTGTATTTCGATCATTACGTTTTTGAATTATCGTATTTATATTTTCTGAAAATACAAACTAATAGATAATCAACTTGCAGTTGGATTTGACTCAAAATTTGTCAAATATCTACACTATAGATATTAAGTCCGTAATCCGAATTTTATCGATTAAACTCTTTTTGTTCTTAATCAACATGTTAATTTATACTCGAAGAGCCGGACAGATATTGTTCTGAATAGAATTTATTCAAAATTTGATAGAAATCTGTAAATTGAGTGTACATTTTAACTAACTCAAAGCGTTTTCGATTGATCTTTTTCCACCTTAAAATAGACAAGCGGATATTTTCCAATTATTTTTTTTTAATTTCGAACTCGGGAAGGTCTAAAACATGGAAATTATTTGAATACTTTATTAGATACATAATTAGCTAACACATAATAGTTTCTAAACCTCCAGAATCTGCTGCCTGCTGTTAGGTAGCATTAACCAACTGAAAATTCAAACGCCTTAATGAGCATTCAGTTTCTTATAAGCGGACACACGTTTGGATACTCTTTACTTGCACGTGAATTTAACGAAAATAATTAAATTTTAGTCTTTCATTGAAGAATTCAATAATTTCACAAAATGTTTCATTTATTCTTAAGGAAAGATGTTTTATTCTTTCGATATTTTATAGTTAAGATATTTTATGCCTCCAGACATCTTGTAAACCATTTTATAACTGGACTATGTAAATTATTTTGTGAAATTTCATTGCAACTTATATTGATTTTGTGAAATTCACTTTCAGTATGTAGAATATATTAGTTTATTTGAAGTTCAGAATTAGCTTAGAGTTTCACGCTCACGAAATTCTCAAATTCGAATTTTTTTGACGGTTACTGTATACGAGAAAGTAAAATTATACTATTTTCTTTCTGATTTGAAAGAAAGTAATATACTAATAAGCTTTGAGTTTCGTGTTCACGAAATTCTCAAATTCGAATTTTTCGGCGGTTACTGTATACGAGAAAGTAAAATTATACTACTTTCTTTCTGATTTGAAAGAAAG
>JAPMOQ010035437.1:47054-82376 GCA_026543055.1 Argiope trifasciata | reverse complement strand
ATTTTATATTTTGTGCTTATAATTTTCTTACCTTTTGCTTTTTTACTATTAAAATAATAAGTGTATGTAATAATATATGTATATGTTTATAGAACACATAAATTTTTTAACGATTAAGCATTATTCTTTGGCCTGCTACGATCGTCTAGTTATTACAAATGGCCCGTCTTAAAAAAGGTTTCCCCACCACTGGTTTAGAATTTCTATAAAGGATCGATTAGTGCACGTGTCGAAATAGATAATATTGTATTTAATAAACAAACATCCCGTGTCTAAACCCAGCTTCTTTTTATTCCAAATTATGTTTTTCTACCATAAAATCACAACAGATATTGAAAATGAAATTATGTATACAATTACGGAACGAAACTCATTTTGATTACAAAAGAGAAAATAATAAAATTAAGAATAATACAATTTAAATAATAATTTGATGTTTTAAATCAAATCCGCATTGAAATATAATATTCTTTAAAATATTCTATCAGTAAATAAAAGATAAGTAAATGTAATCGAAAATAGAAAAGCTCAGAATCGAGAATAGAATAGCTCATGAAAACAAACGTTTGAAAGAAATTAATTTTTTGAAAATAAATTTTTTATAACTGAATAATATAATGAGATTGTGGAGATAATTTCAAGATGCACGCGCTCAAATTATTAGATCTTCTCAGGTAATTTAATTTCTAACTACATCATTGAAATATAATAAATTTTATGAAAATAAACATACATATTTCCTGACAGTATATATCTTTGTATCTAGAAAATTATGGATTATTATAACGATGTTTTGCAATCGAAAAAGAAAATAAAGGAAATGTGAATAATAATGATTTAAAAGTTATTTTATTTGAATATTTATTTATAAGTGAAATAATAATTTGAAGTATAATAAGTCTAATGATAATAATCATAACTATATAGTCAATATATAGTTGTGGGACTGTATACAGCTAAGGGTTGTTATAGTGATGTTGTGAATTTGGAAAGGCATGTAAAGCATAGGGGTTTTATTAATATTCATATTTGCACTCATAGTGTTAGTTTTTAACCTTCCTGCAGTTTAATTCGTAATTTACGAAGGAGAAATATTAATTATTTTGTCAGGAAATGCATTCAGTTTAGTGCTTTTTTTTAAAATAATGTGCAACTATATGAAAGTATTGTATTTAAATGTGTCAAAAACGAATACTAAGTAATTGAATACTATCGAATACTAAGTAATTGAATACTATCGAATGCTAAGTAATTGAATACTATCGAATACTAAGTAATTGAATACTATCGAATACTAAGTAATTGAAAACTATCGAATGCTAAGTAATCGAATACTATCGAATACTAAGTAATTGTTAATTATCGAGTAAGACAATTGCATCATTCAGAAAATAATTGTTGCAACTCCCTGAGTTCCTTTTTAAATCTATAAATTTTTTGCTCATTCAAAGCAAGCATTTCAATGTGATATTCTGAACTTTTAGATCAATTGCAATCATGTTGGAGCTTTATTTAAGCAGTTTATAGAAAGAGGAATTCATTGAACATTCGTAAATGAAAAACAAGCTAATATATCATTAATATAAGTTTTAGTTCACATTACAGAATTATTCGAGAAGATTATTTTTCAATCAGAGAATTTTAAGTTTACAAAGGAATAAAACAAAGAATATGCATATAAAAGCAAGTCGAAAACTGATTTTTGAAATGAGTAAACACAACAATATTATTTTCCAGCAAAAATATAATTCTAAGTCTTCTTTGTTCAATGATTTACAAGTAGTTTTTATTATTTTCAGTATCTACGGCGTAAACATAATGAATAATTCAAAATTCCATAAGAAATCATTGCAAAATTGCAGTAAAAATGTAAGAAAACCTTGGTTAAGTTACATTCAAGTGATAATGTTAAGCCTGGTTACTGGAATATTTTGTTCGAGAATTTTCCTTCAAATTCTAATAATTTTTCTTATATCTAACAAGAGGAGAGATTTCATTAATCTTTTCGTACTTTTAATGGAAATTCTCTTTTATGTGTCTGTTTACAGCAAAAGAGCATGCTTGTTATTAATCACTAACCAACTGATCAAGGTAAACGAAATAATGCCCCATAACAATTTCAGAAAACAGAAGAAATTATTTACTTCTTTCTTTATTTGCCACCATATTATTTTAATAGTTGGCATCATAAAGTTTTATAGACGAAACATTGTAAACTTTGAAGACTATCTATTAATTATGGAGCCAATATACAATTTTTTAAATATCCCATCAATATATTTCTTTTATTTGTACCTCAGTTGTAAAATTCTGCACGTTTACATAGCGGGAAATGTTATTTCTCTATTTATAATTTATTACAGTTTCTTATGCTCCTGTATTCGAGTGCACTTCAAAAATTTACTTCATCAAATCCCAAAGGAACCTTTGGAGAGTGACATTTACAGAATTCTGAAACTTTATGGCAAAGCAACAAATGTTTTGACTGTCTTAGATGAGAAATTTTCTTACCTAGCTTTCTTAACTGTATTCTTAAGCATGGCCGGATCATTTAGGGGAGCCTACATGTTTTTCATCCACGGGGAATTTTTGTCAATGGTATGTTTGACTATTTTCTACATGTCAGTTTGGGTGATGTTCATAATTTCGGCTGCTCTTGCAAATGAGGCCAAAGATGATTTGAAAAGAACATTTCAGAGCCTGAAGCATCGAACTTCTGCACTTTGCAAAGACATTCGATCTAAGATCAAAGAGATTAGCAATGTGGACAACAGCCTTACTCTGTGGCGCTTTTATATTGTTGAAAGATCTATGTTAATAACATGCCTTGGAACCCTGCTCACCTATGGAATTTTATTAGCAACTTTAGGAAAATAGTTTAAGGTTTATATTTTCATGAAATACGTCAATTGGGAATTACTTCAAAGCATTGTGTTCATTTCATCTTTGAAGAACAAAATGTTGCCTTAAGGTGTCCGACTGCATTAAAACACTGGTTATCTACCACGTTGGCAATTATTTATTGTTATTTCTTGTAGTTTATACTTTCCTCTTTCCAAAACAGTTCATCTCTTCTACGAAAAGGAAGGCCTGACCTATCATCCAGGATCACAAGGTTTTTGAGCTAAAATTTATATTGATGAATTTAATGAGACAAAAATTTTATTGTTGTGAAATACGTTTTCATTTACAAGAGTTTTCAGAAAAATTAAGTTGTAAATTTATGGAAAAAATGCATATAAATGTATGTTTTTACCCATAACTTCTTTGCATATCAAAATTTTTGTCAGTTTTTGGTTCATTTCATTCATCATTATATTCTATAATATGTATATATCATTGTAGTTTATAACATGTATATATTATAGTTATTTCTTGTAGTTTATACTTTCCTCTTTCCAAAACAGTTCATCTCTTCAAGGAAAAGGAAGGCGGCCTGACCTATCATCCAGGATCACAAAATTTTTGAGCTAAAATTTATCCTGATCAATTTACTGAGTCAAAAGTTTTATTGTTGTGAAATATTTCTTCCTTTATAGCTGTTTTTAGAAAAATTAAGTTGTAAATTTATGGAAAAAAATGCATATAAATGTATGTTTTTACCCATAACTTCTTTGCATATCAAGATTTTTGTCAGTTTTTGGTTCATTTCATTCATCATTATATTCTATAACATACATACAAAGAAAAATAGGATTGCTGCTTTACAATTTTGTTTAGAGTGTTAACCGTTTTGGTAAAATTTCATTAAAATTTACTACAAATTTTCCCTTTTCTCAAAATATATTATATTTTCAAATAATTTTGTTGTACTTATAGTATCTTGTATTATAATTGACAATACATCTAAAAGTCATAGTTTTAAGCACTTTATAAAAAAAATGCTTAAAATTTGTTTCATTATTCAAAACAATTTTTCCTTACGAACGTATTCGGATACCTTAATTTTACAGATCTTTTAGTTTTGCTTCCTATGAACAAAAACAATTTCCCCAAAATATCCCCAAATTCTCTCTAATAAAGATGCTGTCCCAGAAAATATCTTGCATTGCTGTACAATAATTACAAAATATTAATGTTTGATTTAAATTTGAAATTTTCATTTAATCTATCGCGTCAGTTTGGGGACGTTTTTTGGTGATAAATCATTTACATGCTGTTAGTAGAATTTGTTAATCGAATTTATGTGTTAGACTCATCCTTCCCAATCGATTGAAACCGTAACTGGGCACAAACTTACCATTGTAGTTGTAACATGTCATACAAAATTCGATATATTTAAGTAGTTTTGGAGTTATTACGTTTATATGCCTCTGAAAGTACAGGCCGATAGACAGTCAACTCTCTGTCCAATGTGACTCAAATTTTGATAAGTGTCTAAACCATAGATGTTAACTCTGTGTATTGAAGTTTATCTACCTAGCTGTTTTTTCATTTTGTAATTCAAATTATATTTGAACAACTGAGCAGACATACTTCCTCTAGGCTAATTTTGTTTAAAATTTGATAGAAATCTACATATTATGTATAAAGGCCGTGTAAAAAATTTCATCCGTCTAGACCGAAGCGCTTCTCAGTTATCTTTGTTACAGATAGACGTACGGACATTTTTAAAGAATGTGGAGATTTGTTAAAATCTCGAGTTCGTGGTGGGTGGGTCTAATACCCCTCGGCCATACCAAGCTCGAATGAGCGGAACTCTTTCGAATTAAGGTAGAAGTGAGCGCCTTTTGCTTTTTTAACGAGCACCGCTAAGGTGAAAGTACGATTTTGCTCGAACACACACGACACAACCCTTTTCAGGGGGCGGTCGAACTCATTCATACATCCGCAAGTCAGAATTTAGATCCGAATCAGAGACCAATTCATCCCTGATTCAGTACCCCCAGAGGTATCATTTGTTATGGGAACTTGGAGGGCTTTGCAGTCATGACCTATTTAACGTGCCCCAACTGCCTTTAGTCAACACTGCTGTCTTTGGCCGAGACGAGGACAGAGCTCATTACCTCTCGGTTACGAGACGGACGCTCTACCAGCCAGGCACCGTGGCCCAAATTATAAAGTTCGTAAATCAGATCATTCAAATATTCAATTTAAACATCCTACTGAGATCCACCAATTGACATCCGTAAATCAGAAACTTTTGAATGTCATCTTTTGTGACGGAGGCATTTTGTCATGTCAACGACCATCTCTATTCCATACAGGTACAAAATATTTAGTACTTGTATGGAAATACTACACTAGTCCTTGTTAATTTAAGACGAAATCCCTACGTAATATATCTAATCTTTTAATTTTTTTTCTCTTCTTAGAACTCTGCTATTTTAAGCCAGGGAGATAGAATAGAGCTTTCTCTATAATTACCAGAGAGTCATAATTTCAAAACTTGTTACCCACACAAATTATGTTGGGCGATTCTATTAAAATTGAACGTTTTTTTAATTGAATACAAACAGAAAAAGCTTATGAATTATACCAATTTATTATATTTATATAGAGAGGAATTTGAAATGATACTGAACTTTTAAGCTCCCTTTATTAATTTCGAAATGATACTCCTTTTATCAATTTTGAAGAAATTGGAACTGTTGTTTTAGAAAAAAAATTTCATTCTCTTAAGGTATCCGACTACATTCAAAGGAAATTTTTTAAAAAATGGTTTTTTTTAAAAACTCTTTATGGTTTTTAGATGCATTGGCAATTATAAACAATATAAATACAAGAAAATTATTTGAAAGTATAATGTATTTTTAGAAATTTTATATATTTTAGAATTTTAATGAAATTGAACCATAACGGTTAACACGCTAGGCAAAATTGTAATACAGCAATCCTAACTTTCTTAGTACACAAGTTATAAAATATAATGATGAATGAAATGAACCAAAATCTAAGAAAAATCTTGAGATTCAAAGAAGTTATGGGTAAAAATGTGAGCAAATGCCTTTTTTCCATAAATTCGCAACTTATTTTTTCTAAAAACGAGTATTAATGAATAAGAATTTCACCAACAATAAAACTTTTGGTTCATTTCATTGTCCATATAATTTCAAAAACATTCTGAAGTTTTTATCCAAATACACCTCATTTAGTTTTTGAGATATCGGGTTAACGGTGGAGAATTTTTATGAAAATTAAAGTTTTAAAAAATTGAAATTTAAGACAAATTTTTACTGAAAAAATATGTGACACCAGATGATATATCAGACCTTCCTTTTCCTAGAAGAGATAAACTGTTTGGGAAACATGAAAGTCTGAATTACAAGAAATAAAAAAAAACACAGACCAATGTGGTTGATAACCAATATTTTTAACGTAGTCGGATACCTTAATGTAAATTGTTTTGAATTCTATAAAAATAAACTATGTTATTATAAGAACCGCATGCCAAATCTTCATCGATTTAGCTAGTTTTGGAATTGAATTGCCGTTTTCGTGCACACATGAACAAATACATACGTATGCATAGTTCGAAATACGAGTTTTGGGATTTTGAACATTGTTTTAAAAAATTAAACGCTTTTTTTGTCTATTTAGGCTGGTTGCAGACACATCGCTTTATTCTGATCGCATATTTCACCGATGCCGACATAACAACAGTAGTGTATTGAATTATACGAGAGCTTACAAACTTGGTGGACGAATAACGATTCGGTCAATCCGCCTTTGATCGGACTTTGTGCGCCCGCTATCGCGCTTTCAGATGATCAGATGCAAGATCCAAAATCCTTTTTTCCCATTCATTGAATGAATCGAAATAAGTCAATCCCCCCCCCCTTTTCCTCTTCATTCGACGACAATTATGATAGAATTTGTACTCTATTCATTTCTAATTACCCTTAAGCAGTACTTAGTTTAAATAACACGGTTAAAGTAAATTTCTTTGTTGATGAAATGATGCTGACTCTTACGACGGAGTCGGAATTTTAGCGCCGTGTGTGTAAGCATTTGATTTCTGGGAGTGGTGTCGGCAAAATACTGACATAAGAAAAAAACGCTGTGTGTACAACGAGCCTTACTATTACGGAATTTTTAAAAAAAGACTGAAACATTTACGAAAAACTAGCATTTAAACAAATTTTTCAGCCGCGATATCTTCAAAGCGTGTGTGCTACTGGCAGATTAAGGAAGACAAACCCGGAAGCGGAAATCTTGACCAGACCTCGCCGGAAGTGGAACAAAAAGTAAGAAAGTAAAGAAAATTATGTTGCTCATTTAAGATGCCAAATTGAAGAAGTTTCTAGCAAAAAAACACTCGTGGAAACAAATTAATTGATGTAAATTTGTTATTCAGGGAAATGTTAGAAATGCTCATATTTTGAAGGCATTATTAAACAAATAATTAATTTTAATTTATTTAATAACTTGCATTAAATAGCATGCGACTGTATCAAGAATGAATTAAAGCTTCATAGGAAATTCAATATGCAGAAGTAAGTAAACTTTTTGCATCTATTTTACTAATTAAAAGGATTAACTGTATTTTACAATACAACTAAAGAATTAGAACCTGGGACTACATATAATTTCATGACTTTTTTAATGGTCTAACACTGCATAAATTTTTTTTGTACACAAATTATGAAAATCTGGGTAAATAAGACTAGGGAACCCAAAAATCGTTGCTTGTATATTGATTTTTAAAAGCAATCTATGAAAATAATTAATAAAACATAAATCATTCAATTGAAATTTTTTCACATTCGTTTGTTTTCTTTTAAAAGTGTCATAAATAAATTATTGAAACAATTGCCGATAAAAAAATAAAACAAAAATGCATGAAAAACAAATATGTACTATGTATAAAAAATTGAATTAGAAGTGATATATTTTAATGAAGAATTTTTATATAGTTTTCTTCCAAACGATATTTTTACTATACAATTTTAGTATTTATTTTTAGTATCGAGCATATCATTTAAATATAAATCTGCAGTTAAATAGACTATAAACAGACAGTTATATAATCCTTATATTCGTTAATGTCCATTTATTGCACTTTTTAAAGATAAAAATATATGTAATTTTTTATTGAAACTTCACCTCTTTAAATAAAAATAATCAGTATTTTATATTCTAAAATTTACGGATAGGCAATCTTTATACTTTTTTATATTTAACTAGGGGTACCCAGTGCATTGCTGCCACAGAAGAAATAATTTTGGAAATAAAGTTTGAAATTTAAAAACTGTTTTGTTTAATTAGGAATAATAGAAAGAATAAAATTTATTTTTATTTATCGAAATTGAATGATGAAAAATTATTGAAATTGGATTTATATATATATACATATATATATATATATATATATATATATATATATATATATCTTTAGCTGAAACAAATAAATTTCTTGAACTCGTAGCATCCAGCATATAGCTGGTTATCAGAAAAACATACACAGAAAAACATCAGGATTTTTTTAGGTTCAGTCTGCACACTTCAAGTTATTGACCTTGCGTCTTGTTGATGGTCATCGAGAATGCAAGTCAAATGGGAAACTACAATCGTTTGAAATCAAAAGGAATGCTGCGGGGAGCAATGGGAATACGTGGAGTGAGCACATCCCCAATCGACGTTTCTTAAATAATAGTTGACACGCGTCTTGCCTCATATTGTTTTTTTTATTCTGATACTCGTGATTAGATAGCATGTAAACATTGTCTATGGGTTCTTGCCTCATGTTGATATTGAGACTGAAAATACGAGAATTTTCCATTTGTAAACGATCTGATTAATTACTCTCTTGTCGTTCCTCTTTTGTTTATGTACCTCAATTTGGCTAGTTTCTAAATGTTGTTCTGCTAGATCTATTAAAAGACGAATGCTTGGGTACATATTTTTTTGTCGATCCAATCAACACGACAAACATTTGAGTAATCGAACTAACGTTTGTAGATTCACTTAATAAGTAACAATATTATTGTTTTCAGTGGAAATTTTCCATAATATATAACTCGACATCGATAATAATTTTATTTTATATGTGTGAGATAAACCCTGAATAATATGTGCCATTTGCTGCAGACACAATAATGAGCACGCTGAATGGCATCTTGTGTAGAAGATTACTCATTTAATGAAAAGGAAAAAAAATATGGCTCAAAGTATTTTTGATTTCATTTCCCTCACATTGACAAACATCAATCATAATTATATTTTGTGTGATATATCTGCGATTAATTAAGAATGGGATGTGCCGTTTACCATTTACTATTTGGCATTTGTCAATTATCAATTTTAAAATATAACCTTCGAGGAATTGCTAAGAATAGGTTTTACCAAGCTTCATCGCTATACGGCAGTACGGCAACGCATAGGATACGAACAAACAAAAATTCATTTTTATGTAACATAATTTTACTATACCTATAACCATACCTTAAGTGCAAGTAATAAGTATTCAAAGTTTTATCGCAATCGAATAAGAGACTTACAAACAAACCTTCATTTTTATTTATATAAATAAGGGATTTTTTAATTAATAAGCATTTAATTACTACAGTAAAATTAGATTAATATATGCAAGTAATAAGTATTCAAAGTTTTATCACAATCGGATGAGAGGCTCGGTCACGCATAAGAGACTTACAAACAAACATTCATTTTTATTTATATGGATAAGTGATTTTTTAATTAATAAACATTTAATTACTATAGTAAAATTAGATTAATATATAATGCTAGTATTCTTCATATAGATTTCGTTCACTAAAAATAGTACAATGAATGATTTTTACGATCAAACCAGTCTTTCCGATTTAATTTTATTTTATTCTTTTACACGGTGCTCAACATAAAAAATTTCTAGTATTTAGATATTTCTGTTTAATAATTATATCGTTTTATCGGTGAATCCATATGAATTAAATTATCGTTATTATAATTACTTTAAATGAATTTATAATTAGCAAATGACATTTGTTTCATTACATATTTTGACAACTATCATACTACTTTTGGATATAACATAACATCTATAACATATAGTTATTTATGACATATAACATACATTATAACATAACATATATAACATTTGTATTTCAGATAAATATGCCATATAATCAACAACAATGGCGAATATTTTTATAAATCATTTTCTGGTGATGCTGATTCTTCCTCTATTAAATTCAGGTAAAATGTCTGTCTTTGTTTTCAAAATAAAACCTTTCCTAATAGCTTGAATTTTGTCATCGTCTGATTATAATTATGCCAAATAGGCCATCAATAATTAAAACGGATGGGTTCTTCAATTTTCGCTGTTTTAACATGGCAAATTTTAAATATCTTGGTAGTCAAAAAGCATGAGATCAAAGCTGTAGACAGTGTTTTCCAAAATTTCTGAACTATAATGGATGATAGTTTCAATGGATTATTAGACAATTCATGCTCTATATGGAACAATGAATAACCATATATCGATAATAGTTTTCACAAACCGTATGTGGGTATCTATTATTGACTGCTATAAAAATATAAGCTTTCAGAATCGCAGTGATTTGTGTTGAAATTTCGATTCCAAGGCAACATTCCATATTTGTGAATTTAATGAATTTTTAATTCGTCGAAATTAAACGAACCTGTTTTTGGTGTGATGCAAAAATTTGTTGAGCAGTTTCTAGTAAAATTATCGTGAACGTTATATGACATCAGTTATAAAAGTATCATCAACCACTTACGTTTTAAACCACTCCTAACTGACTTTCAAACCTTATTCTATTTATTAATAACTAGACGCCTTTGGCGACCAGCTGGTTCGCCAAGAGTAATGGGGTCTAAGATTTTCAATTAAATACTTATGTGCCTTGCTCTCTTTATAATTTCTCTGCCAGATATATTTAAACTTCGAAAGTCACGTGACACTGATTTACTAAATTAATGATATAGATGTTGCAAACGATCATAGAAACCTTTGTATTGTATTTCTTTTTTAGAAAACATAGCATTTAATATTTATTTAATTTCATCCAATCACGTGGTGAATGTTACATTTTTTTTTTTCGATTTAATTTGCAGTCATAGGTAATTTATTTTTTAATTTGAACTTCTGTCAGTATGATTTCAACAGTTTGATAAAAGCTATTTTTTCCCTTTGCTCGTTCATTATTTATTTTAGAAAATGTCACATATTATATTTCTTTTATTTTATCCAGTCACGTGCTAAAAGTTGCATTTCTTTAGATTTAATTTGTAATGATAGTTGTTTTTTTTAGTTTGAACTTCCGTCAATAGGATGGCAACACGCTGATAAAACCTAATTTTTCTCCCTTGACGTGCTCGTGCAGATTGAATTTTATTGTTTTGTCCGAAATATATTGTTGTAAAACATGGTTAAAATATTTCTTTAAAAATTCGTTAAAAATAGAAGCTTAAGTTATACATTAAAACAAAGATGCCATTAGAAAGCTAATTTTTTAATCTTTAAATTGATGTAAAAATCATGTTTGTGCGATAATATTTTCGGAAGTTATAGCGAAAAATCGTCGAAATTTCGCTTAAATTTTAATTAATTCAAATTCTAATAAAAGATTCGAAAAAAGGGCTCCGAGGTGCACATTCCCAAGCTCCAAGGTATACATGTACCAAATTTGGTAGCTGTAGGTCCAACGGTCTGGTCTGTAGAGCGCCAACACACACACACACATTGAGCTTTATCATAAATATAGAAGAAAATTTGAACATTTATTTTTATAACTCAAATGAACTTATCTATTCTTTTTATTTCTGAATTATTTATTAGTATTATTTTCTTAATTTATTTATTATTTCCTATTTTTTATGTTTCCTATATTCTGAATTTTATTTTTGTGACCCATTTAAACTTAGTCATCTTTGAACGGTACTTATTTGGCCTAGATAAGTATAAATATATCCAATCATTCTGTAGAAAACCAACAAAACATTTTATGTACTTAGAGCTTAGAGTTAAAAAAACTGTTAACATGTGAAGTTTTGAGTACAAAATGTAAGCAATGTTGAATCTGTAGTTTAATAATGCTTAAATTCCGGGTTACTTAAAAAAATTATTCTTTATAATAAAAAAACATTAAAACTATATACATGGTCTATAATAGAATTGTAAAGGATGTAAATTATAAGGCTGCCTTAAATCTATTTATTTCAGTACTTTCCACGCCAGTAACAACATGCTTCAATTTTTTAAACACATTGCCCACGAGGCTCTACGTTCAACGCGCTCCCAGAACCAGCACATTTTTAAAGCTCTAAAAGCATGCTTGACAAGCAATAGGATGCATAAATGCACCTTTTTCATTTGCATTTGGTATTGTATTTACATAAAGTATTCTTAATTATTACTATTGTAAACATAACTGTTTTCCTCGGCCCTCTATCGGCCAGTGCCATGAACAATCAGCCCATGTCTTGGAAGCGAGCTTAAAGCATGATGTAGTCCTCAAGTATTATTTTAATGCATATATGTTAAATGTTATTGTCCTAAATAGTTTTGTCCCCGTGTAAATCATGCCCTTTAATGTCATTAAATGCATTTTTAACTAATTGGCAGGATTTATTGATTTTAATAGCCTACCCTGACAGAATTAAAATTTCGGCGCCCTTTCGGTCACACTATTTATTTTAAACATGCTTTTATTATATAATATTTTTTTAATATTTTAAATATTATTTATTTCACAGACTTGAATAATGCTTCAAAGTGTGATATTTGGCAAAACATATTCCCTTGTGCAATGGTATTCTGCACAATTTGCAACAATATCTTGTTTTAAGACATTAAGGACTGTTCGCGAGTTTTATCATGTTTCGCATCCCATCTGTTAAGCACCGCTCACGAATTTTCTCGTGTTGTGCGTCACGTCTTCATAATTAACAAATTATGATTATTTTAGAACGTACAACTTTGCCCCAAAACGTGCTGTCCCAGGCGTATGTCTTACAGATTTCATTGCGATACTTAATGTACTAAATATTTACCTCTGCTTAGTTATGTATTGATTTAACATAAAAAACATGAAAACGAGATATCTCGTGATCGGCTACAACTTTTGGCCTAATAAAAACGAGAAATCTCCTGGCCCGGACGCAAGGTATTAAAAAGCAAGAGGATTTCTCTAAAAGTACTTAAGTACACCATTTGGAGGAGTAGAAATCTATAATAAACAATCCCCTTTGATTTCAAAAAAGATAATTTATAATTTAATATCTCACAGAAGCTTCTTGGCATGGTTCGTAATTGCACAATTTGTCTACAGTAGAAGCTCCTTATTCGCGCTTTCACTATTCGAGGATTAAAAAAATGCGACCCAATTCCTATATTCACGGCTAAAAATTTCTTTATTCGCGGTTCTAATAAGTACATACTTAATAATAAAAAGATTACAACCCAATATCCTTTGTTAATGCCGCCAAATGGACTAATGAAAAAAGTAAAATAAATCTTATTACAACATTGTCTAAAGTATATTGATAAATTCAAATTGCAAACATAGCTGAAATCGCGAATGGAATAGGACGAGATGGGTTCGAACAGAGAGAATCAAGTGACATTCAGGAATTGCTTCAATCGCAAGATGAAGATTTGATTGAAACCGACTTGGAGGAAATGTTAAATTCACAGCCCATTGAAGAAGAGACTTCAACTGGAAACGTGACACTTAATTTGAAAAATCTTAGTGAAGGTTTAAGAATGGCAAATGAGCTTTGCGATTTCTTTATGAACATTTATCGTCTGGAACGAAGTCTTACTTTTAAGAGGCAAATTGCAAATGCAACTGCTCGTATCAGTCTGAATTGAAGGAGCTTTTAAAAACTGCCAAGCAAGAGAAAATTGCACAATTCTTCAAACCATTGCCTAAGCCTTAAGATAATTAATCAAAGTGTTCAAAACTTCAATTAAATTGATTTTTTATTATAATTTTTTTTATTTTGTCACCTAGGAACGTATTCCCTATAATCCCCTATAAATGACCATTCCGTATTCATGATTTTTGTATTCGCGGCATATTTATAGATCATACACCCAACGAATAAGGAGCTTTCACTGTACTTAGTATAAGCGCAAGTCTTGACTTTATTTTGGCAGAAACCTGTAGATTTTTATGACAAAATAATAATAAATAGATGTTAGGCTTCTTTTTTTCTTTCCACAGTACATTCCCAATCAGTCTATGGAAGAAATTGTCGGGAAGTGTGGCACACAGGAAAGAAAATTTCGCAAGAATATGTGATAGACGTAGACGGAGATGGACCTTTGGAGCCCATAGCTGTTTACTGCGAAATGAATGGAGAAGATGATCCCCACGATGTAAGTGTGCTTTTTAGAATTTCAGTGTATATGCCACCGTTAAAGTATGCAATCTGTTATTTCATAGAATACCTAGTTATTCCATGAAAGAACTGATCGTGTCTGTTAAAGTCTGTAACATTTTATTAATTTAACACTTTAAGTAGCTGTTTCATAGAATAACGATCTACAGCCCTTTAAAGTGTAAAATAATTTATATCATATATCTCGCTTTTTAGTATAAGGTACATTTACGTTTCGTTTTACAACATGGAAAGTGTGCCAACAAAAAATGTTTTTGTTTTAGAAATAATGTTCTTTGTAATTCCAAGTGACATTTTAGGAATCCTTGTTGTAGCAAATGATTTTATGGTACGTTTCCATAAATACCATTTATACGCTGCATAAATTAGAGAAATTACTTCTTTTTCATTTTAATTGTCTATCATTAGTTTATTTATGGAATACCTAATTATTCCATTTTAGATAAATTGTTTATTTTACACTTTAACTGTCTCTCATTAGTTAATTTATAGAATACCTAGTTATTCTATGAAACAACTAGTTAAAGTGTCAAATTAATAACATATTACACACTTTAACGGACACGATCAGTTATTTCATGGATTAACTAGGTATTCTATGAAATAACTGCATTATATACTTTAACGGTAACATACATAAAGATTTTCATAGTTTTCAATAATGCTAGATGATACATACGCAATATTCTGCGATATTATATTATTCAATATTCAGCAATATTATGCAATACAACGAATATTGTTTAATATTATACAACATGTTTATATTTTTCGGACATTGGTATATAAAAATTTTAAAGACAAAAATCAGCTTTAATATAGCCCTTGAGTCTCTCGGGCAAATAATAATCCAAGGAAATAGAGTCGCTCTTGATAAAAAAAAAAGGGGCACGTTAAAATAGATTTCCATAATAAACTCATTTGAGATCCATGAAATACATACAGATTATTACAAGAATGATGGAAGAAATTTTAAGTATTGACTTATACCACAACAATAAACATGTTTTAAGGAATGTGACGTAATGAGAAAAAGCATGAAGAATAGATATGATAGTAAGTATAAGTTGTATAGATTATGATTGGAAGAAACTCTTTTACAGCAATTTTTGAGATAAAAATAGCATCCTCCAATAAATAAAATACTTAAAAATATAGGTTGAATGTTTAGGTGAATTTTTCGATGGATTTTGTTTTAATTTTTAAGAGAGATGAAAGTGCAAGATATTGTAACATTCCCCTTCCCCCTTTAGAGATAAAATATTTCAGCCAGCTGTGTTGCCTTTGTGTTTACTAGACACCTTGAGATTACTAGATGTTGCAGATGGTCTCCTTTCGGGACCTGAGGTATCTATAGCTGAAAAAACACACGTAGTAATTCCTCGTCCAGAAGACAGTGATAGTGCTTTCAGAGACAATGGAACATCCAAACATCTGGATGCCACATTTCCTTATTGTAAGCTGACCCCATGTTCCAGATTTTCAGGAGCGCCTTAATTACCTTCCGACGATGCACTGACGCCACTGAAAGAGCCCTTTTGCTGGACGTGATTAGCCGGAAGCAAGGACCAGTAGCCATTGATGAAGAGGAGGCGGAGACTGTCGCTGAGATGAAATACACAGAGTGTTTTGGAAAAGGGGGGAAAGAGTTTCTGGGAGACTGCTGGAGTACGCCCACGAGTCCGGGAGATTTGGAGCGCCGCCTGAAATGATCGCTGACTGACCAACCCGTAAATTCCCAGTGGTGTTGAGTTTGCTATTTGATGGAGAACTGATCTTCAAATAAAACCCTTCAACTTCGACTGTTGTGGTGTAAATAGCAACTATTTAATCAAGATAAGAACGAGTTGTTCTTTGTTTATATATAGGGCTGAAAAACAAAGTCTAAAAATTCTGAGTATTCTTTGATCTATCGAGATCGAGACATTACAATATTCTTTATGGCCGCTCATTTACTAAACAATTATAAGAAAAATAAATAAATAATATGGTTCTCTTTCATTTGAAACAGTAAGTTCTTCATCAGTTTATGGAATTATTTGTCAGTGACTATCCACCTGATATTAATGACATTAAAAAAAATATTTCATGGAACTGAAAAAAAATTATTTGCGGACTCTGTTTTGAGAAATGTATGTAAGAAATTAAGGTAGGAAGCAATTTATAATGACTCTGTAAATAAATATTTTTGCTCCGTTTCATATCGAATTCTCGTTTTTTTTTTTTTTTTTCTTCATCAATTTGTAACTGACTCAATATATTCGTATACAAAGTATGGTTATGGTTGAAACAAGATTGGCGATGCAACGTTTGAACCAGATTACAAGGATTGGTATTTCACCAAATCTTCATAGTTTACCTATCACCCTTAATTTCTGAAATATTATCTTAGCAAAAAAGAAAATAATAATAAACAAATAATATTATTGCAAAGTAATAGTATTGGAAAGGATCTTTAAAAATATTTTTATTTGATAAACTGTTTTAACAAAACAAAGGAACAAACAAAGTGCAATATTTCATTATACTACGCTTATATACAAAAATTTGAAAATAAAAATCTGATCACTCATGGCTTTATCAAAGGTTCACATTTTACATGGTGAGAGTAGAGAAATAACAATTTTATAAATTGCACAAGAGAGATTAATGGGGACTATTCCCATTCACTTTATTTTACATTCACCCAAAGAAAAACTGTATTTACGCTAGATTGAAATTTCTCTATAGACATCATAGGTGTGAAATGTATCGCATCACAATTTAGAAAAGTGATATTATATCCGTTGATTCGAATTGGCTATTGCTTATGCGTACGTGAAGTATGGAAACGACGTTGAGGCTCACTTTAATGACGCTGATCAACTTATTTTTCCTACGTCAGCAGTAAATTAAGAGGTCATGCAAGGAAACCATACTTGGGTTTTAGTTCTCCCGGATTTGGAATTTTTCAAACAGATGTGAGAGAGGGGAAGGGGAGGCGTTTATTAAGGAATATATGATGAAGTTTTGAAGAGACCCGATGACAATTTCTTTTTCCTTAACTAATAAAATTAGGAATTGAATGGGACAAAATACCCATTCAACCTCATTTAGATCAGTGTCTAGCGTCACTGATTAAAGAGAAGCTTTTAAATGAAAACAGTAAATTTATTTACAGCAAAGAATAAAGAAAGGAATTAAGAATTATGACAGAACAGGCTATTTACAATAGAGAAAAAAGTATCACCTATAGATGCCACCAAGGATGACGCCTAATCAAGTGTTTCATGGCGAAACTACGTTGCGTATTAAAGATTCATATTCGGAGCAAAAATGACCCTCTCTGTCTCCGTCTGCCGAGCGAATGCGTAGTTCGCTTTTTTCTTAAACTTGACGTCACGCGTCTTAGACTTTGGATCAGCGATCCATGGTGACATCTATTTCTACAAAATGAAACTAAATATGGAATAGTAATGGCCGCTAATTAAATCTCAACTACTCTGCCAATCCTGATAGAATGATGACCTCATCGTTATTCACATACTGACATACAAGATTGATATTAAATTCCTCTCGGCCCAACTTTTATAAATAAAAAAACTAAATTACGAAATCACCTTTAGATGCCACCAAGGAGGAAGCCTAATCAAGTGTTTCATAGCAAAACTACGTTGCGTTCTAAATAATCATTATTCGGAGCAAATGACCCTCCCTCTTTCCGTCTGCCAAGCGAATGCTTACAGTTCGCTTTTTTTTTCGTCTTAGACTTTGGATCAGTGGTATTCAGTGGAATCCTTGGTGCCATCTATTACAATAAAAAAAACTAAATGTGTAGTGGTAATGGCAGCTAACTAAATCTCTACATAAATATGTAAAAAAATAATATTTATATCATAGCGAAATTTCTCTATATGCTTCAAAGGTGTGGACTGTATTACATCATGATGTGGAAAACTTAACTTATGTCCGTGGATATGAATCGGCTGGTGCTTATGCGCGCAACATGACGTATGGAAATGCCACAGAGGCTCACTTAATGGCGCTTATAGACTCATCTTTCTCATGTCAGCAGTACATCAGATGGTCGTGCAAAGGAGCCATGTTTGGGTTTTGGTACCCACCCGATTTGAGAAGTTGGTAAGCAAACTTAAATATAATCCCATGATTTCATCTTTATATACAAAATTTAATCTCTTTCTGTGTATGAATGTATTAATTTACAAATTTCTAGACGATCTCCCTAGATAACTTTTGTTTCTTTTTTCTTTATTTTAATATTTTGAAATTCCTTATTGCTAATTCTTTATTTGCTGTTATTTTTTTATTTTTTATATCATGTGAGAACATAATATTGTTTGGGGTTAAGGTTTTTGAAGCTACAAAATATTTAGGCAATAAACTGGCAATTTAAAAAAAATCTCGTAGCTGATTAATAAAGCTTTTTTAACGTGTTGCCATCGCATTGGTAGAAATTTAAAAAAAATAACTGAACTATTATTGCAAATTAAATATATGAAAGTGTAATTATCATAAAGTGCCTGTATGAAAAGTGCGATGAGAGAATATGAGTGTATTTTGAATAGCTGCATATAATTTAGAAAATTATTTTTAAATACTTTTTCGTGAAATTTAAAAAAAATTAAAATGTGCCGAATGATTACATTATGAATTAAATTATAACCAAATGACACAAATTACATTATAATAAGTTTGCAATGAAAATAAAAGTCCCATTTTACCAATATATATTTTTTGCAATGCAAAAAAAAGTATTTTGACTGTATTTTTAATGTTAGAACTATTTATGCAACAGCCATCTTGGTATCGTTCGAAGTTTCGCGTTTAATTTAATCCTAGACCGCTTCGCCTTACATTTGTCTTTTCTAAAAATGTTTATCAAAAAGAACTGAAAAATTAACTTCCAAACACTAATTGTCGCTTTTTGGAAAACTCACGTTAAGTTCACGAAGAGGAATAAAAACATGTAGACCAATGGCTATTTGATGCCCTGAAGGGTTAAGACAATATTTAAAAAGCTTAGAAAGGTTAATTATTTTTAAAAATTGTAAAAAAAAAATATCATCTTCTATGCTTATTATTCAATTGTCATGTTTCTCTAAATCAACCGTGCTGTATTTTTTTTTCTCTTTAATATTGTTATTTATTCCCATAAATTTTCTTTTGGTTTTATCGCGTTACATAATTTCATACTATTTTAATTCCATATTGTTTACTTAGTCAATATTTACTCTTTTTATCGATTTACGTTATGCCTGCTGTTATTTTAGATGTTTTAGATTTAGTGATGCAATGTGAAAAACTAACTAATTGTACTTATCAATTATCATGAAAAATTGGAATGTTTTTAGAATTTTAACACCTTTTATACATATTTTAACACCATGAACTTGTATATACACCATACGTTTGGCGCACTATGGCCAAGAATGGCTCTTGCGCCAGTAAAACCAACCAGCTGTATTTATTTTTTTATGTTATTTACACTGGACCAGTTATAGGACGGCCAGTAGACAGCGCATGCGTAGAAAAGGACAGGTTTATGTTTGTCACAATTTCATAAAACGTTTTCAGGTTTTGGTTATAAATTGCCATTTTGGCATCCCTGATTTTCTTTTTCGCTGCGTTTCTTTTTAAAAGAATGGGTGTTTACACAAAGCAACATGGTATAATATAAATAAGAAAAGGTCAACATATCTAAATTTGGCAAACTATAGAAAAGAGATGACAAATAAAAAGAAAAAAGGGACTTTTCCATTATATCGGCGCAAGCGAAAAGTCGCCAGTAATGATGCAACCACCAAACAGAATATCGCCACCGGTAACCTTTCGCTGCCACATTTGTTAAAGAAAGTCACGGCCGTTTTGTTACCTGCGCCAAAATGGCGATTATGTACTATCGCCAAAAAGTCTGCTTGGTGAGATTTGCGCCGGTATCATGGAAAAATACCGAAAAAAAGAAACAAAACCATGCCTCAAAAAGAATAAAAAGGCAAAAAATAATCGGAATTAATCTATGATAAGCGATTGATTTTTCCACGACAAAAAAAATGCCAAATTCTACAAACGCTTGCGCAGTAAGATAAAAGATAGTAGCAGTTTGTAATTATCTCTTCGGGAAAATAACTTACCATCGAGCTTTTTCCAGCCTTTCTACTTGCCGTCTTATAACTGGCCAAGTGTAAACCTGGCATTAAATTCCATGATTTGGCTTGTGGTATCATTACTTTAACGAACAATCGAAAACTTTGTTTACTAAACAGTAAAACAATACTCGTACATTCTATAGTCCAAAAAAAAGTTTATGAGCACTTTTCTATTATACTGTCGCAAATCCCGCCAAGCAGACATTTTGGCGGCAACACACAGTTCCCATTTTGGCGCAGGTTTCAAAATGGCCACGACTTTCTTTAAAAATGTAGCGGCAAAAGGTTATCGCCTGTAAATTCTGTTTGGCGTTGGTTGAATCAATATTGGCGACTTTTCACCTGCGTCTATATAATGGAAAAGTACCAGTTTATGTCCTACATTTCTGATAGATAATGTCACTCACTTTATTTGAATCTTAGATTCTGCGCAATAAAGTAGACATTTTTAACAAAAGCAAAAAGCCTGGGAATGGGATTTTTGGCAACAGAGGCCGTTATACCCCAATTCCAAAAGAGTTTATTCAATAAACGTTGAAAAGTTTCAGAGATAGGAGGAAATGTTTCTTATAGGAAATAGTTTTTTGAAAGAATGTTTTGAAGGAAGAATAAGAATGAAGATTAGTTTAACCATTTTTTTAAATCGACATCTTTAAACTTATGGAATATAATAACGGCGTTATGGAATATAGCCTACATCCTGGCCTAGAGGCAGCGTGTCTTCCCCGTGAACTCGGCGTCCCGGTTCGGGCATGGTTGTTCTGTGTTCTATCTGTGAGATGTATGAATATGCCCCCCTGTAAAAAGTGGTTGTGCAAGCGAGTGTGTGTGTCATCTCCATATGAGCTAGAAGTCAGACTTCTGCCCTCTGGGTGCACAGGGGTCTTTACCCTCAGAAGATACAGCAACCCCTTTCCGTGGAAACAAGCAAAAGGCATCATCAACAACAACGGCGTTGCCAATCTAGATAAGTTAAAAAAATTGTAACAAAGTTGCCCTTCACTTAAAATTTTGCTTTACAAAGGTAAGTATAACAACATCGAAGATAAAAAAAAAATTTTTAATGATGCTAATGTTTAGACCAACAGATTAAATTTCTACTTTTAATGATTAAAAGAAATAATTTAACCATATTTATCAACAATTTAGTTAGAACGAAATAAAAATAAAATTTAACCAGCACGAGAACATTAAGCGTGCGTGGGAAAAAATTAGCTTTTATCAACGAGTTGATATCACAATAACAAAAGCTGAAATGGAAAACCAAATTAAATATCATTGCATATTAAATATCATTTTTCTAAAAAGTAGATGAAAAAGATAACATTTAGCTTACTGATAACCAAAAATGTTGGGTTAAATGGTATTTTCACTTACCCATAATAGCTTATGACGAGCTCTATCCGTACTAACGTTCAGAAAAGGCACTGAAAAACACAAACAACCACCCATTAATGTATTCCAGGATGAAATCATATTTATCAACAATTCAATAAACGTTAAAATCAATTTTTAAACGTTTTAAGGTAACCGGCTACGCTTGAAGGACAAAATTTGAAAAATTTGATTTTTTAAAAACTATTTTTAGTTTTTAGATGTATTATCAATTATAAACACTATAAATGCAAAAACGTTATTTGAGAATATAACATATTTTGAGAAATGGGAGAATTAGTGGTCAATTTTAGTGACATTTAACACTCTACACAAAATGGCAATGCAACAATCCTATTTTTCTTTGTGCACTAGTTATAGAATAGAACGATGAACGAAATGAACCAAAATCTAAGAAACATTTTGAGATGCTTAGAAGTTACGGTTAAAAATATACGTATATATGCATTTTTTCATAAATTCGCACCTTAATTTTTCTAAAAACACCTATAACAGAAAAAGTATTTCACCAACAATAAAACTTTTGGTTCATTTTATTGCCTATATTATTTAAAACACGCCATGAAGTTTTTATGTAAATACCTCTATTAATTTTTAGGATATCTTGTTAATGGTGGATAATTTTTATGAAAATTAAAATTGAAGTTAAAGACTAATTTTAGCTGAAAAATAAATTTTCCGTAAAATTCCTCTAGATAATAGGTTAGCCTTCCTTTTCCAAGAAAAAACAAACTGTTTTGGAAAGAGAAAAGTCTGAATTACAAGAAGTAACACTTTTTAAAAAAAATCGCCTCTGTGGTCGAATACTAGTGTTTTTAACGTAGTCGGATACCCTAAACACTCTAAACATATTTATCATTTTCTTTAAACCCAACAAAGATAAATTATATTAATAAAGTAGAGTAGATTTTCTTATAATATTTAAAATATCTCAAATTTGAGGATACCGAAGAAAATTTATCTTGTGTGGTTTAAAGCAAGTTACATCACTTAATTAAATAAAAATAATTTCTTCTGAAACAGGTGGGTTGGCAGACATTGGGAAAGTCAATATTACTGGGGTGGCGCCGAAACTGACAGCTGGAGCTGTGGTTGCCATCCTTATTGCTACCCTACTAAAAGAAATAGCACCTGTAACTGTGATGATAATCCCAAAGTCAAATGGTTACATGATGAGGGTCTTCTACTCGATACCAGCCGCCTGCCTGTACTTGGACTACGATTCGGAGACACGGGGGAATCCAATGAAGCTGGCGAGCATGTGTTGGGACCTCTGAAATGTAGGGCAACTGGACACAGAGGTGAGTTATATACAATTTGGGCAGTGGTAGCCTGGTTGGTAGAGAGTCAGTCTCGTAACCGAAAGGGGCCGAGTTCTGTCCTCGTCTCGGCCAAAGACCGCCGTGTTGGCTAATGGCAGTTGAGGCACGTTAAATATGTCGTGACTGCAAAATCCTCCAAGTTTTCATAACAAATGATACCACTGGGGGTACTGAATCAGGGATGAGTCGGTCTCTGATTTGGATCTAAATTCTGACTTGTGGATGGATAAATGAGTGTATGAATGAGTTCGACCCCCCCCCCCTAAAGAAGGTTGTGTCGTGTTTGTTTGAGCAAAGTCGTACTTTCACCTTAACGGTGCTTGTTAACAACGAAAGGCGTGCATTTGTGCTTTAATTCGAAAGAGCTCCACTCATTTGGGCTTGGTATGATTAAGTGGCATTAGACCCACCACCACCACCCATCATAAATAATTTCATGAATGAACTATTTAATCACACAATTATAATTTACGGGCGAAGATAACAGGAATATTGAAATTGGTTTAAGTTTAAAATTATTAATTTCAATAATATTATCATAATTTTCATATTTTTTTAGCAATAAACGAGCAGTTTAGATTAAAAAATGAAATGAAGAATAATTTAATATATTTAATCTTTACTTTTGAAGAAACTTTACTTCTAACTTATAGAGAAATACTGGTTAATGACAAGTTTTAATGATTAATGATGCTTAAGTATCGTAAAATATAAAATTTAACGGAATTTTATTCCACAAACTGCGATACTCTTTTAATGAATATTGATGATCAAGTATCAAAAAATATTAGATTGAACGGAATTTTATTCCCCATACTTTACTGAACACACTGCGATACTCTTTTAATGAACATTGATGATCAAATATCAAAAAATATTAGATTGAACGGAATTTTATTCCCCATACTTTACTGGCCACTTAAAGAAAAACTCTATTTAATAAAAAATATTACCTAAGTATAAAGAATAAATGACTTCAAAATAATTATTTTTCTCTAAGTTTGAAGAAGTACAAATACTTTTGGTAAATAATGTTGATTAAAAACAGTAATTTCTTTGCTTAGGAGGGAGTTATATTTAATAATTGAGCTATTAATTTTATCGTTAAAAACGCATCTGTAAAACTAAAATCCGCAAAAATGCCATTATATGTCTGTTCTTAGACAGAATATCTGGAAGGTTAAGTGTAATATAATAGAAATAGGATGTTGCTATGACAAAAAAGTAATAAACTGGTTTGACCCGCACGAAGGATTAACCTGAATGACCTGGCCGCCGCAATTAAATGTGTCTTTTTTACATGTTTATTTTTATTTACCTTATTCATTTTCTTACGTTAAAATCGTTCTTTTTTAATATTTGTACCGATACATTTCATATGATTTCAATAACTTACGTCTGCTTTTAAAATCGTGTTGTTTTAAATGTCTTTTCTAATTTCATCATATGCTTGGCACAGTTTTATCAAGTGTGGCTCTTGCGCTAATAAACCACGCACAACCAACTAACCAACCGCCGCAATAGCAACACTCGAGGAAGCTATGGTTGAATCCTAACGGTCGTCACTAACCATGGTACAGTCTTTCCTTCAGGAAGTATGCCCCCTGATCGATGAGAAGAACCAGACCCCCACCTTTTCTATACATACAGGGATGACGAGAGTCAGCCACCATGAAGAAGCTCCTCATCCACTACTATGAAATGCCCCATCCCGGCAGATACACGAAAAAGATAAAGATACAGATATCAAATTCGATATGACACGATGCGTCACATCTCAACTAAAAAGATTGAGCTAAAGTTTGAATCAAATGATTCATCAATTGCAGAAACGGATATTTCAACAACACGATATATTATTTGTTTCACCCATGTTTTCCATTGTTTGAATGTTTCACTCATTTTTTTCCATTGCTTGAGTGGCAGAAGAGACTTCTGCATTTGTTCACAGGGATGACGAGAGTCAACCACCATGAAGTCATACTGAATCATAAATGGATAGGTCTCTGATTTGGATCTAAATTCTGACTTGCGGATGGATAAATGAGTGTATGATGAGTTCGAACGCCCCCTAAAAAGGGTTGTGTCGTGTGTGTTCGAGAAAAGTCGGACTTTCACCTTAACGGTGGTCATTAGCAACGAAAGGTGCACACTTCTGCCTTAATTCGAAACAGCTCCGCTCATTCGGGCTTGGTATGACCAAATGGCCTTAGACCGATCACCACAAAATAAAAAAATGATAAAAATGGGAATGTTTGGATTAATGTTTTCGATGGTTATGTGATCTAATTCATTTTGGAATACTTCGATTTTGGTACAACTTTGATATACCCCCCCCCCCCTCCAAAAAAAAATTACGCGCCAAATCTGGCACTCCCTACGGACTTTTTAGGGTTGCTGTTTCTTATTTTGGTGTTGCCAAAATAAGCGAGAATCCATCTTGGGAAGAAAAAAAGGCGCCAAAAACAGGTATTTTGCTTGGCGAGAAAAGAAAGTTGCCAAATTTCCGATTGGGGGGGGGGGGTATATCAAAGTAGTTCCTCGATTTTATCTCATTTAGAAGATCCCAGAATGACAAGGTAAGAGTTAATTTTCTCTTATATTTCGATAAATTAGATTTTGTTGCCTAGAAATCCCAAAAATAATCGTTCTTGTACAATAAATTTTCATAATTGTATAAACATCTTGTGCTCAACTCTAATTAAATTATTCACATTCACAATCCAATAGTTAAACTGATGGAAAACCTGAGGGCCCCGATTACTCTAATGACTCCACACTATGGCGAAAAGGAATCATATCCTCCACCATTCTACAACTACACCTGGATTGTTGAGATACCGGAAAATGAAAATATGGAGTTACTTTTTCCAGACTATGACGTCATTCATTATGGATCTTACAACTCTGTTCCTGGTTGCAGATATATAGTGACTGTGACAGCCGTAGAGGCAAATACTAACAGAACTGTGATTATTGCCCGACAGAAGAGCCCACCTTACTATGCTTCGTCAGGATCCAGGACCATACTCAACATAACCTTCACTACTTGTAACCAGGATGAAAATCTCCCCACTAGCAAGAGAGGATTCAAAGCTTATATTAAGAAATCAGGTAAGAGTATAATTTAATTAAGAGCTAAGCTTCCTTACTAAGTATATAAACTATACCAGCCATACTCAACCTTTTTTTTATAAGGGCCACAAACACGTTTCAGTCACGGTAGCCCGGGCCACAAGTAAAAAATAATTAGGTGTATAAATGAAAAAGTAATATCAACCTAATGAATTATTTAGTTTAATGTAAAAAAGAACTTTTAACAAAGATGCTTACTTACTTATATGTATATCTAATGAGACTTTTGGAACTGAGAGCATTTTTTTTAAACTTTATCAATATCTGGCTTGTCGTTGCATGCTACTCTTATTATATCATCCAAATGGGAATCTGTCAGTTAATTTCTATATACACTCTTTGTGTATTTCATCTTTGAAAAAGATGATTCGCACACATACGTTGACCCAAAAAATGTTAGCATTATTTGGGCACATCTTTGCACGCTTTTATATTTTTGGGGAACAATGCTCCAAAATTCCACATATTCCCTTTTTTCTTTGAAAATTACTTCCAGGTTGGTGTCATTTTTAAAATCAATAAATTCATCAAACAACTCCGAGTAATTACAATTTAAAACTGAAGCCAACTCAGAAATAGTTGGTGTCTTTAAATGCCATGGATTTTCTACAAGTAACAAACAATTTTTTATTTTTCTGAGATCTTGAAACCTTTTTTGAAATTCGTTTAATAGTGCAGTTATAAAATTTGAAATTATGGAGCAGTTTTCTTCAGAAATGTTAATACCGTCCTCTCTGGTTTTTATAATAGTTGGAAAATTGTGCAGCTGTTTGTTCTGTATTTCATTATAATAAATACTTAGCTTTTCCTCAAATGCAAACACTTTATTTGCCATATTGGACACTATGTTATTTTCGCCTTGTAGACTCTGATTGAGATTGTTTAGTTTTTCCGTAATATCACATAGAAAACCTAAAAGACACCACCATTCATCGTTTTGTAATTCTGGGTACCCTTTATTATTTTGCTCTAAAAATAGGATTATTTCATGGCGTAATGAAAAAAACCTTTCCAAAACCTTTCCTCTACTAAGCCATCGCACCGAGGTATGCAAAAGAACGTCGCTGTGCTCACTTCCCAGTTCTTCAAGAAGGGTTTTAAATTTTCTGTGGTTCAGTTCTTTTGCTAGTATATAATTGACAATATTGATAACTGTTTTCATTACAGCTTCTATTTCTGGTTGTACAGCACGGGCCGCCAAGTTTTCTTGATGGATAATACAATGGAATGTTATTAAATTGCTGCAATTATATTTTTTCTTAAATAATGAAATGAAGGATCCAGTCATTGGAGGACAACCATCTGTACACAAACACAAGATTTTTTGCACATCAATTTCATGATGTTCTAAAAAATTATAAATAGTATCAAGGTAATCCGTGCCTCGGGTTTGACCTTTCATTGGCAGTAATTTTAAAAAGTTTTCATGAATTTCATTGTTTTCTGTACAATATCTAGCAAACACCGAGCACTGCGATGTTGCTGAAATATCGGTGCTGGCATCAAATGCTAAACTGAAAAACTTGCATCTTCTTAGGTTTTTTAATATATCATCGGGAATAAATTTAGAAATGTCTTCAATACGCCTGGTGCAGGTTGAATCCGAAAGCTGTATTTTTTTATATCAGATACTATTTGTTTTTTGTTACTGTATTTATCAAAAAGTATGTTAGCAGCACTAATAAAGCATTCTTTTACAATTTCCGCATCGGTAAATGGTTTCATATGCTTACCAAGAATGTAAGAAATTTCATATGATGCTTTTGTTACCACCGAGTCTTGTGATAATGCCGCGAACATAACATTTTGTTGCTCATGCAATGATCTCTTAAAAACACTCAATTTCTCATTTCTCAAAGACGATCCGCGAGGAAACGTTTCGTCGAAATCTTTATGTTTTGAAGTGAAATGATGAGAAATATTGTATTTCTTCAATATGATACTTTCCCGACATATCAAACAAGTAGCTGCGTTGTTTTTATTTGGCACAACAAAA
Source organism: Argiope trifasciata (assembly GCA_026543055.1). Classification (NCBI taxonomy): domain Eukaryota; kingdom Metazoa; phylum Arthropoda; class Arachnida; order Araneae; family Araneidae; genus Argiope; species Argiope trifasciata. The sequence continues at coordinate 54,072 of JAPMOQ010035437.1, read as the reverse complement.
TAATCAGATTCCCACTCATCTTGAAACAATCTATTTTCACTTGACATTTTTCTTTTATACTTCGACGACACTCCTGACATTATTTTGAAAATAATAGGTATACTTAATTTACAAAACAAAACTATTATTTGGCAGAAGACGCGGGTACGTACACAAATTTAGTTTAATAATTTAGATGAAATTTATAACAAGTTTAGTTTCGATCGACAATCAAAGCGACACGCACTTAGGTCCATGGATCTTACGGTCTGGCCACGCGCAAACACGAGCGGCGGGGCGACTTGCCAATTAGTAAAACACACGTCTCATTACACATGACAAGCAATGTTTAGCTTCGCAAGTCGCCCCGCCGTCCGCGTTTGCGCGTGACAAGACCTTTAAGGGGATTCCCGACGCCGCGTATTTCGTATCGTTCGCGCAACCATAGATTAGGATAGTTTGCGTTTCCAATTTAAGCAAATTATTGATATCGCTCACATTCCCATACTTCCCGTTCAATTACCAACTCTTTGAAGGGCGCGAAATTTGAAGTTGTTTACAAATAAGTTGTAACTACCTAGTTTAATAATTGGGCCAACCAAAAAGCCTCCGCGGGCCGCAGGTTGAGTATAGCGGAACTATACCATTTATATTATTGACATTTTAAATCAAACTTCTGATATCTATAATATAAAAAATTTAATTAAGCTTATTTGAGAGATTTTATTGATAGAAGTAGCTTCTTATTTCCAAGTTGAATGCATAGAATTACTTTTTCCCTCCAATTTAAAAGAAAAGAACAAAACTACATATTGGAAAACTATTTATATCAAGGTCTCCAGAACTTTTGAGAATAATAACTCAAATCTAGATACAGAATCTCTAACGACTCACTGCATTCTTAGTGCACTTCTTTTTTCGGTACAACTTTAATACACCCCCCCCCCCAAAAAAAAAAATTACGCTCCACTCCCTGGCACTCCCTACGGACTTTTTAGGGTTGCTGTTCCTTATTTTGGTGTTTGATTTTTATGTATTAATTATTTGTATTTAGCGAGAATCCATCTTGGCAAGAAAAAAAGGCGCCAAAAACAAGTATTTTGCTTGGCGAGAAAAAAAGGAGCCAAATTTCAAATTTGGCGGGGGGGGGGTATATCAAAGTAGTTCCCTTTTTTCTTACACACGATGACATTTCTATTTTCTTTTCTTTTTTTTTTTCTTTTTTTCGTTAGAGAGTGTATGCTCAAAAAAGGAACTTTAATGAAGGAAAATAAACCATTTAGTTTTAAATATTATATATGATAAAGAACCGTAATAAAATTTATTTTTTAAGTGTATATTGTGAGTTGTTGCCAATAAGGCTGCTTTATGAGAATTTAACTTTTTCAACATCATAAAAAGAATTTATGAAGTCCACAATATCAATAATAATGCTAAACCAGTTGGCGAATTAATCCACGCTTATTACAATTCTTAAAACGGCCATCCGAAATTATATATTTTGATGAACAGCTACTAGAATACTACGGCACACCTAAGAAATCTACGAAGAAAGTGATCAAAAGATTGCTTGTTGACTTATTACTGATATTGAAGCACTCTTGACTCTACTACAATATAAATAAAAGCATAACTTAGGATGAAAAAAAAATGGTATGAGTTGATGATGTTAACCACCTTAAATAACTCAAGAAAAAAATTAAAATTAAATCTACTATCTCAAATTTCTAGTAGTTATCATGCGAGAACATTATTTTTATGTCATTATTTGTCTTAATTAATTTCAATCATTAACTAATTTAAACCGGTTTGAAACAATCACAGGGCTTTTCTCTTTCTTTCTCTCAGTATATATATATATATATATATATATATATATATATGCATGCTATTTGAAAATGATACACTATGTACCAATAAGCTCTTCTTAAACATATTAATTTATATAGATTTATTATGAAAATATCTTTGTAGACAGAAACTGCCATTTTCTAATTTCTGATACCATAAAGCAGTTTCATAATGAATTAATATCTGAAGACAAATCGTTCAATGTTTCTCTCTTAAGAATGAATGAAGTGATATTTTCCCATTGAGGGAAAAAGAAAATACTTTTATCAAAATTGTTATTAAAGACGTATAAAGTGTTTATGAACATATAAAAATTAAATTATTCGATTTCCTAATAAATTGTTTAATTCCGAAAAAAATCTCATTCCATCAAAATAACAGTTATGATGTCATAGTTTTACGTCGACGTTTTAAAAACGTGTCTACTGTGATGGAAACATACGTTATAATAAAGAAGGTTAGACTTCTGAAAACGATTCTAATTTCAAAGAAGCGTACATATTAATAATGCAATATTGGTGAAAACGAATTTTAAAAAAATATATGAGATTTAAAGATGTTGATGAATATTGCCATTTATGCTCTATTCATGGCCTACGCGATTTCGAGCTTCAATTATTTGTTGCCCTCAATTATTCAAACATTCCTAACGAAAACAAAAATATGTCCTCGCATGATTTAAAATATAAAAAAATTCCAAGGGAATCTGAAAATTGAAGCATATCGCCGATCTGATACGTCAGTATTCCTTCAGAAAATTGTGGAACAAAAAAAAAATTATCTGAAAAAATTAAATCAATAATTTTCTTGTCAGAAATTTGTCCTCCGTGGATCAGGAAGCAAACTGCAAATTCAGTGAGTCTGGTGCGCTGGAAAAATGACTCAAAATAAGATTGCAAACATTTTTACAGCCAATCGCGAGGAAGCATTCATAGTCTCATTTAGAGAGAGTTCAAAATTTCAAGATTAAATCTACCGTCATAATTAGAAAAATCTTACGTATTCAAAAAAATTATAAAAGCCTGCAGTTAAAATTATTAACGAATTAAATCAATAGATGGCGCTATAGGTACGGTCAACTGGTTTCCTGCAGAAATAAACAGAGCTAACGATCTTATAGTTGTTTTAAGAAATCAACAAAGAAAAAAACCAAAAAAAAGCAGTGAAAAATACGCAATAAAGGTGTCCTTGAAAACATAAGACTAAAAATGAATCAAATGTATTTATTCTTGTGATAGAAGTAATGAAAAACTTTTAAAAGAACTGTTGAAACCAGTATGCAAGTCTAATATGTCATTCAGCCTTTCTCCTGAGTCATATTCTAATATTTTTTGCACCTTTCCTTTCATTTCTTTCTTACTTTAATTCAACTTTTATCTACCAAAGCTTCTTTCTATTAACTCTCCTCCAGTTAAATTTAAAAAAACAAACAAACTACGGAATGGAAATTATTGGCTTTACACTCAGGCTCTTCCTACGAATGTTCCATTCTTGCAACCAATTTTGACTAAAAAATTAAAAGAAATCAAGACTATTAAGTAACTTTGTTCGATATCTCAATAATTTGTTGGTACAGTACTCTCAGTAGTATCCAAAGCAGCAACATTATATAATGCAAATGAAAATTAATTAATTGGAATTATTTATTTAAACGAAATAATTATTTAGTTAAAAAATGTTTAACAAGTTGAATTTACTCTCTAAGTAAGAATTATAAATAAGAATCAAGTGATTAAGTGCCTGCAATTTCAATTGGAATTTCAGAATCAAGGGTATATACTCAGTTTAATCTATTCATAATAACGATTATCTATTCATAATAAAGATTTCTATTTTCAACCCAATTAAATTGCATAACTTTAAAAAATCAAATTATAATTTTTTTTTTACTTTGAGTATTTCTTTTTATTTATTTATTAATTATTTGGTATCAATTGTGCAAGGTCAAAAAAGAAAGTTAATGGCACATTATGATATCATGTCATATAAATTAAATGCTATGAAAATTATATAGAACTAAGTAATAAACAAATATGTGCTCAATAAGAAAAGAACGAAGATAACATATCAAATATCCTACCACTAGAAAAAAAAGTTTTAATTTTTGTAAAATATATATTGTTATTTTTCTCCCAATTCCTAGCGATAGGGATGAAGCGTTTACAGAACTGAGTGTTGACCGTCTCGAACGGCAATTTTCCTTGACCGGTTTCAAACCAGAAACTGGCAATATGCGTTGGAGCATTGTCAGACTCTAAAATATTTACTACATGAAGTAATGATAACAACAGAAAATGACAAAAAAAAATGCAGAAATAATCTGTCAGTTATGAAGCCTTCAGCCCTTCGCTTTTAATTTTATATGCAAATTTAAACTGGAAATTATATCAGTGATTCGGTATTTATTTTCTTTGCACTACAATTCGCTATATTCGACAGTGAAAGAAAAACAGGTGGCGCTCCAAAGGACTCAATGTAGAACTTTATGACGACATGAGAGCTATGCATTTGCTATATATATATTTAATGTAAAAAATTAAAACCTTGAACGTATACATATTTTATATTTATGTAAACGCTTTTCTTAAATCTTATGGTATAAATTTCTTAACAATAGCAAAATAGATGGCGCTGTGACACTTACTCAATGTAGTACAATAAGACAGTATGGATGTTCTGTAATTGCTTTACATTTTTTAATGTAAAATACTATAACAATAAACATTAACATATTTAATATGTGTAAGATCTTTTTTTAATATAAATATTTTGATAATAACAAAAAAGGACATAAGCAACTTATTTATTAAATCGCTTAATAAATGGCAGGATATGATCGCTAGATAATTGAAAGGCAAGGAATAAATGTAATTACATTTCGATCATAGTGAGAATCTGATAGCTTAGAAATAGCAGCTTGAAGTACAGAATAGAATTCAAAAACTCAATCGGAACAAAGTCTAGTTGATATATGCTCTCTCACAATACATGAAAATATTAGAGAAGGGAAAATGGCGATGACGCTTCTGATTTTCAAATAGAAGCGCCCTCTATTATCTCAATGAATTCTAACAAACGATAAGGATAATTGTAATTTCAACATAATTACATGTTTTAAGCATAGCAAAACTTTGAACAATTGTTGAATGCTTTGAAATACATTCCATTTGGTAACAGAGTAAGCAATAGAGTATTCAAAATCATTTTAAAGCATTTTTTGCACTAGAGTAGGCAAAATCCATTTGGTAGTAGAGTAAGGAAAGGTGTATTTTCCATCGCAGTGGGAATAGCTAATTTGCTCTTTGATAGTGAGATTATTTTTGAGTTTGATAAAAAAAATTTGAAATAAATGTTAATAATAATTAAAATTGGGTATCATAAATTTTAAGTTATTATGTGAGAACATTTTTATTTGTAAATATAATTTTGGACTACCAAGAACTGGATTTTTAAAATATAGTTGAGCGCATAACAATTTAGCTTTTGAAAAATTAACATAACTTCCTATTGTAAACATTCTTCAGAATCATTTCCGATGAAAGAAAAAAAAAAAGATTACGGTAATTACATTTTAAAATCAAATGTTTTTAATTTGGATATTGTCCCATGCTGCGTAATGCCTCGGTTTAAAAAAATTAGTCGATAATACTCGAAGCCCCTCTGTTTTTACATTTATATCTGACAAACTTTTTTGACATCATTCCCAAAACACCATGTTTTCATAAGAAAAAAATTGAACCTTCATCTTTTTACTTTGAGAAACTGAGGGGGTTTAACTGGAGCAACCGCTTTGAAAAGAAAGGCTATCTCCACAGTCCTGATGCATACAGTCCTAGCAGTGATAATGCCTTGAACTGTAGTCATCTTTTCACTTTAAATATTTTGAAATTAATTTAAAAAATGAGAACAATAAAAGTTGGTATGAATGTTATGTATAAATAGTTGCTTTAACTTATGGTATCACATTGTTTTCTACAATTATTAAATCTAATATTACATTTTCTCAGCACAAAATTTGGGAGTTGTAGATGTGATTAAATTGGTTTTAATAATTTAAATGTATTAACGGTAACTAAATTAATGCAATCTATGCATAATTTTTATATTTAATTTTACAGCCTCGTAAACAGATCAGTAGCAGGAATATGATATTAAAGAAGCGTCCACATTAAAAAAATATTTACTGATTATCAATGTTGGTAATAGATGTTAATTAACTGTTACGCTGATCGAAATCAATGCATTCTCCTATATCATAGAGATGACAGAAGAAAAAAAATATTATTTTGTGAAGAAATAGAAAACAAGTAAAAAGATTTATCGAAATGATAATTCTTTTTCATAACATCTCAAATTTCATTTTTTATATCTTTTTTTAAACCAAACAAAAATACCTCCTATTATTTTATCAGTAAAAAATGATGAAAAAATAATTCAAATAAGATAATCAACCTTACCTTATCTCCCAGGACCGCCACTGTAGTTGAGTAATAATTTCACTTCCACACAAATAATCCATAATCTTGGAGACGGAACATTTATTTTCATGTCACGTACACAAACAAACACTTAAAATCAAAATCTTTTCAATATTAAGTTACGATTTTACCCGAAGACCATCAATTGACGCTTTCCCTACAGATCTAGAGACAGATTAGGTGGCGCTGCTGTCGGATTTCAGAGTTCCAAGATGGGAGGAGTTTGTGATACCTCCCTATATATATTTGAGGATTCGTTTGTTTATTTGAATCATATACAATTCCATATTCTTTCGCGGATTCAAACAAAATTTGGCACATGAGTCCTTAGTTCATCCAAGGATTAAATACGCTATAAAAAAAGTTTATTACTTTCTACTGCTGGGGAGGGGTTTGCATTAAACTGAATGGCACTGCGATGTGACAAATACTTCTGTTTCAATTATCTTTCTGTGTATAAGCTGTGTCAAAGTTAATTGGGAGGCCTTTAAGCGCTATTTTTATTTATTTATCTTCAGTCAGTTCACGTGTATGCGATTTATGACTACATTCTAAAATTTTTCTTCGAATTGTTTGAAGGTTATCACTGTTCAGATATATAATTTTTCTTATATGTTATTCTTCTTGTTATCGATTTACTCATCATGGTATTCGAAGCTTCAAGTTATTTTGAGACTTTATAATAATTGTTGATTGCTATTGGTAATATA
>JAPMOQ010035437.1:0-20668 GCA_026543055.1 Argiope trifasciata | reverse complement strand
GCAATTAAGGGAAAAGAAAAATAATTTCAGCAGTTGATCATGACTAAAAAATTGTTAGTTTAAAATATGGTCCAAATTTGTCAATGGATAGACTATGAACTGCAAACAATGCCACTCAACAAGACAACATGTTTGATTATTAGCATTTGGCACGTAAGGCTGATGTCAAATTTCCAGATTTGTGTCAAACATTTGATCCAATAATTCAGAAAAAGGGGATGTCCATAGATTTTTCTTTTTATTCCGCTATGAAGCCAAATGTAAAATGAGCTGAAACTACATAAGAATTGAGAATGCAAACGAAATAATTTATCTGGTTTAGTTATTGAATTCACTATATAACAAACATAATTTCGAAGATTTTTTTTTTTGCTTAAGTAATTCAAAAGTCTAAATGTATATTTTGTGGGGCTTTATCACTGCTTCCTTTCAGCACTTTATACATCAGAAAGTATATAGAAAATTTAAAAAAAATTATAGACATCTGGAATAAGAGGAATTTTCTTTGTTCTTTTTATAAAGTATTTCCGCAGTCTGCGATAGCCTGGTTGGTAGAGCGTAAGTCTCGTAACTGAAAGGTAACCAGCTCTATCCTCGTCTCGTCTGAAGACCGCCGTGTTGGCTAATGGCAATTGAGGCACGTTAAATATGTCGTGACTGTAAGGTCCTCCAAGTTCCCATAACAAATTATACCTCTGGGGGTACAGAATCAGGGATGAATCGGTCTCTGATTTGGATCTAAATTCTGACTTGATTTTGGATGAATGAGTTCAACCGCCCCCTAAAAGGGTCTGTGTCGTGTGTGTTTGAGTACTTTAAAGGTGCTCGTTAACAACGAAAGGCGCACACTTTCTGCTTTAATTCGAAAGAGCTCCGCTCTTTCGGGCTTTGTATGTCCAATTGGCATTAAACTAACCACCATCCATAGAGTATTTCCTGTAAATGATAGATAGGATAATAATTAGGCGTATATATATTGAATGCATTTTTTCCAGTTATTTATCGTTCCCCTAAGTAATATTTATGCATTTTTTTTTTTTTGTTCTTTGGCGGCAGGGTGGGGAAAAATATGCGTTAAATGCTTTTGCAATTTCTTAACATGTCATAAAAACTCTTGCTATGTTAATTATTTTGTTTATTTTCTGGCAATATTTCGATGAAATATGTATAAAATAAATGTTTTTTTTGATAGAATCTTGTGGGCAGCCATTAGGTTTAGCATCCGAAGAAATCTTCGATTCGGCAATCACTGCTTCTTCTAGTGATGATGTGGAGCAATACTCGCATTTTCATACAAATGCAAGACTGAATTCGAATCAGGGGTGGTGTGCTAAGCATGAAAATAAAAATCCAGAATTAACAGTAAGTAACGCATTATGTTAATTCTCAACAATTCTTCTGCAATTGAATAATAAATATTCTTTGAGTTATTTTTAAAAATTACATTTAATTCAACAAATAATTATTTCTTGCCGCAATCTTCTATTTCTATTACTAGATGACAGTGCTTTTCATAAGAAATATTAATTCATGGTTTTATGTTTCAATTTAATTGAGCATATTTAATTTGAATTATATCAATTCCATGTTGACAATTTTATGGATTGATACGCGATGATAGTGTGTCTCATTAGAAGTAGGGTAATGTGGCGTTACATCATAGTTGCGTTTTATTTGATACAAGATTTCCCATTGTAGTAATTAAAAAAGCATTTTTATTCGAATATTTATATTTTTTACAACCAATCTCATGTATATCAGTCAAATTTTATTTTAATTAATTGATAAATTTAAAACAACTATAGGTAGGATTCTAATAGAAATGCAATGATTTAATTGCATTTTTTTAAAATTAGATTTCTAAATTGTAATCAACAATATTAAATGAATCTACAATGAAATTAATTTATCTTAAGATAAAATGTGTGTAATTAGTTTTGTAAAAACTATTTTATTGAAAATAGCGTATGTGAGAGCATTAATAATTGCATATAATATTTTTAGAAGCTTTATTTTTGTGCAAATAATTCAAAATAATTCTGAAGAGTAAAGATGTAAATAAAGTTGCTAGAATTTCATTGAAAACTTAATACACCAACTAATTTTCACTGTGTGTGTTTTTAAGAGCTTTTTGCGCAGATGTTTAATCGCATGTCATTAACAATAGAAATTATAAGCATATTTTTAAGACTTACTGTAAAATACCCATTTATCTATCTCATCGTAATTAATATATTTTTAAAAATTATTAATGAAAACTTAAAAATTAAATAAAATTTTCTTTTCTCACTGTATATATTACTTTGAAATTTTCTGATTTGTATATTTATTCACTTCTAGGTGGACCTATTGAACATAACTACAGTAACTGGAATTATTATTCAAGGTCTTAACGGAGCACCCAAGAGAACTATTGCGAAGCAATTTTACGTATTTTTCAGCAATGATTCCACTAGCTGGATTTCTGAAGAAGAGCCTGTGGGACAACAAAAAGTTGGCATCTCTTTTTAACTTATGATTTATTAACTTATAATGTAATACAGTAAAAGCTCTTTATTCGTGAGGTATATGTTCCATAAATATGCCGCGAATACAGAAACATTGAATGGTAATTTATATAGTATTATAATGGATACGTTCCTAGGTGACAAAAAAATTCAATTTAATTGAAATTTTTTAACATTTTGATTCATTATCTTAAGGCTTAGGCAATGGTTTGAAGAATTTTGTAATTTTCTCATGCTTGGCAGTTTTTAAAAGCTCCTTCCATTCAGAATGATACGCAGCAGTCGCATTAGCAATTTGCCTCTGAAAAAAAAGACTTTGTTCCAAAGACGGATCAATATTCATAAAGAAATCGCAAAACTCATTTGCCATTTTTAAACCTTCACTAAGAGTTTTCAAATGAAATGACACGTTTCCAGTTCTTGTTGAAGCCTCTTCTTCAATGGGCTGTGAATTGAACATTTCCTCCAAGTCGGTTCAGTCAGATCTCGATTTTGCGATTCAAGCAATTCCTGAATGTCACTTGATTTTATCTGTTGGAAACCCATCTCGTCCTATTCCTTTCGCGATTTCGGCTATGTTTGTATTATAGTTTACATTTAACAACATATTTTAGACAAAGTTGTTATAAGATCTATTTTACTTTTTTTATTAGTCCATTTGACGGTATTTACTAAGGATATTGAGTTGGACACCAATTGGAATCCTTTTATTACTATGTATGTACTTATTAGACCCGCGAATAAAGAAATCTGTAGCCTCGCATATAGGAATTGGGAAGCGTAAATAAGAAGCTTTTACTGTATAATAATTTTCCTAAGTGACCATAGGGAGAAAGCAGAATGCCAAATACAGTACCAAAAATGTTGTAACAACATGTAAAAATAATGCCAATGCTTACAATATTGTAATAATATGCAAAAATAATCCTAATGTTAACAATGTTTTAACAACATACAAAAATAATTCCAAATAATTCTAATGCTTACAGTATTGTTACAACAATATATGAAAATAATTCCAAATAATTCTAATGCTTACAGTATTGTTACAACAATATATGAAAATAATTCCAAATAATATTAATGCTTACAGTATTGTTACAACAATATATATGAAAATAATTCCAAATAATTCTAATGCTTACAGTATTGTTACAACGATATATGAAAATAATTCCAAAACATTTGAAATTTCAGAAATATTATAAATGTTAAAGATGACTAGTAAGTTACTGAAAGAATAGAAATTTAAACATTATTAACTGCTAAAAAAATGAGAATTTCTGGAAAATAAAATGTGAAATTATCATGACTTTTAAAGCTTCGTTTTTTTTTGGGGGGGGGGGGGAAGTTGATAAATTATTTCATCATCAGACAGCAGTAAAAGTTAAGATTTAAAAAAAAATTAACATAAAACAAATCTATACTAGCTACTCAGCGTTATATGATCTATAGCTTAAATTTGATTGCTGTTATTTAACGCATCACACATTCAAAATTTGCTTCGCGATAAATGGTTTTAACATTTAAAATTTCAGAAATGTTATAAATGTTAAAGATGACTAGTAATTTACCGAAAGAAGAGAAATTTAAGCATTATTAAACTGCCAAAAAAAAAAAGAATTTCTGGAAAATAAAATGTGAAATTATCAGGACTTTTAAGGCTTCGTTTTTTTAGGGGGGGGGGGGGAGTTGATAAATTATTTTCATCATCAGACAGCATTAAAAGTTGGGATTAATGATAAGATAAACTAAAAAGAAAAAAAGTTTCGACTAAAGTATTACAGAAGTATGTAATCATTTATGTAAGCTATACAGAAGAATGAAATGAAATTCTCATTCCATAATTTAACTTAATATAATATAACATTGTGTTTAATACTAAAAAATATTATATAATATTGAGCAATATTATTAAATGTTGAAATATCGGGGGGAAATATTACGCAATATTTGTAGTGATGGATTTTGATTCACTAGGAAATAAACGTTCATAGATGGCGCTAGTTTGTAGTGATTGGATTTTGAAGCGTTAGGAAATAAACATTCATAGATGGCGCTAGACAACTAGCGCGAGTGTAATTAAAAAGAGTTATGTCATTCGAATGTTAGCTCTTTGAGAAGAAGGAGTTACTGGGCAGAGTAACTCGAATGAATCTGCAATAAATTTGTTGTTAAGTTTTCTATTTGAATATTTATTCAAAGCACTCACGAAACCAGCCACAACAATATTGTTTTTGAATATGGTTAATATTATGCATTATTTATCTAATGCAGAGGTGTCCAAACTACGGCCCGCGGGCCAAACCCGGCCCGCCAAGTGATTTTATCCGGCCCGCGGAGGGTTTTAAAACATAATGATGCTTTCGCCCAAACCTTTTCATTTTCATAAAGGTATATCGAAAGACTGCGTGGCCAACAAAACGGAGTTGTTGTACTTGACCAAACACAAATATCTATCGCGCTGTTAAGTTATAAGACTAAATAAAAAAAAAATATTTCAGTAACTCAAACATAAAAGAAATTTTATACGCATGTGAATTTTGACGATAAGCAGAGTCTTATTGTTTTGTTGTAAATAAAGCATCAGCAATTTTGAGTAGTTCGCTTAAAGAAGCACTTAAGTATAAATAAACAAATATCGTTTTGATTTCGATAAAGTTTTCATGGAATTATTGCACGCGCAAAGTAGCGTACCCAGAGCTTTTGCCGCCCGGGACAGTTTCATCATTCGCATTAGAAGTTGCATGAAAATATTTCAATTTATATAAAATAATTATATAATCATACTTTGTTTGTTTAGTATTTTGTATTTTCAAGTTACAATAAAATAGTATTAATTAATAGTATTTAATGCTACTTTACTCATAATGATATTTTTCAATTTGTATATACATGTGGCCCGTATAACATCGATCTAATTTCAATCCGGCCCGTGCCGCGAAAAGTTTGGACACCTCTGATCTAATGTATTTACTTTTCTTGAATTAACTGGTTTTCATAGACATTTTATGTTTGTTACAACTCTATATTTAGATATAGTCAGTTTCCTCTTATATATTACATATATAGGTGTACGTCTGTGACCAGTGCGGATCCTCAGAAGTGTTTACTAATGACTTACCTCTGAGATTTAACTTCTTAAAAGGAATTCGAGCCAGACTCGTAAAGATTCAAATAATTGAATCATATGAACAACCTTGCTTACGTCTAGAGATTCTAGGATGTCGTGAAAGAGGTGAGGAAATATTTATTGTGTTTGTGTTTTAATTTGCCTTCCAAGACAACAGTAAAGTCCCAAAAACAATTTTGTCTCCTTAACCCATTTGCATCATTAGCGTATATATACGCTCAATTTTCCTGGTCACTATCACTGGAGCGTATATATACGCTGTATCATATTATATGCCAAGCATATAATATGATATATATTTTTTATCATATTATATACTTCATACCTATATGCATCCCACATTTCAAATATTGCCACACTGAACAAAATTATTAAAAAATAATCCACAAAAAAGATTTTTTTTTCTACTTTATACAATTTTACACCTAAATATGAAATAAAAAATTTTTCAATGATATGGGCCTTTTTTTTCATATGATGCAAATGGATTAATAGCTCTGTTATTGATATCTCGAATTGTAATATGATCTGTTCATCAACACAGATTTTATATTAGGATTTGTTGACTATAAAACAATTGAACGTAGAAAGCAAATTCCTTTTTAAAACCTTATGGTATTGATATTTTAGCTTTCATTATTATCTGTTGATCTCTCATTATGATTTATCAACCATTAGAGAGCGTTAGCACAGGCGATAAACACTATCAATCAAGTTCCTAATATAATGATTTATCTTCACGATAATAATATCGATAGAATGATAATAATATTGAGAATAAAATTTTACTGTACTAATATTAAAAGTATGTTGACTAAAAAAGTCAATAATCTACTAAAATTCAATTGTTATGTAATCAATTAAGGTCCATGGTTTACGTCTACAGTTATAAAGCACATCACACTCGATAAATATAGACATATTCCCTAATTGCCAACATATTAATATATAGACATATTCCTTAATTGCCAACGTATTCCCTAATTGCCAACATATCGATATATAGACATATTCCCTAATTGCCAACATATCGATATATAGTTATATTCCCTAATTGACGACATATCGATATTCAGACATATTCCCTAATTGCCAACATATCGATATATAGACATATTACCTAATTGCCTTGACATTCAGATTTAGTTTTTAGATTGGCAATGTCCTTTCCTCAAGCAATAGAAATAAATGAAGTAATGCAAAAACGAGTTATTTGAATTATATATCTTATTTTTTATTAGTATAATAATAATATAGCAATATTATCAAGGAAATAGCAATAACTGGGATAGGCACACAATAAATAATGAAATGCATTCTTTCAAATGTCTTTACATTAAATAAACAAATTAAAATGCCACTGTGAAAAAGACATAAACAAGGTTGTAACAAATGACATGCAAATCATAATTAGAAATTGTTCAACAAAGATTTCCTTAATTACTAAAGAAATTGCATTGCAAATTACTCCTATTTTCGATATCAACTCTTTGAAATTTGTATTTCTTGTTTCATTGATCTAAATCAGAGATTCTGAAATTAGATATTGCCTAAAAACCATAAAATAACAAAAGACCGCAAAGGCAAAAAAATTAAGAAAAACTATAGCCGATATCCGTATAAGAATGATTATGCCTTGACATTGTTAAAATAAAATTCCTCCCATATCAGAGATAATTATTTATCAAAAATATAATAGATATTTGGATGTAACTCATTTAAATATAAAAATTTACTGAAATAGTTCATTATTTCACTATTGTGAGAACAAGCAAAGCCATTTAATAATTTTCATTCAGATCAGAGTTCTATAATTTTTTTCTTGTCATGCTTCATTATAAATCCTACATTTTCCTATTAATATATCTATCCATATGTACAAGTATACTATAACTCAGACTTGCAACGAGAAAGCTGAACAATACATTCAGGGTGATCAGCGAATAAGCCCTGATTTCAAAATTAAATATCTCTACAACAAAGATCGATAGAATAATGCGGTAAACTGTGTGTTTATTAGCAAAACTATAAAAATGCTGCACAAAAGTTTAGAACATTTAGTTACGAAAATCGTTTACAGTTGGTGCTCTAATCACAATGCCCATAGACGCTTTCAGTGTGACGTCAAAAATGAGAAATGACTTCCGATCTGACTCCTTGTGACTTCTTTCTGTGGGGAACATTGAAAAACACTGTCTATAGAAACAATCCCGCCACTCTAGATGAGTTTGAATCGTTGATTGGTGTTGCATGTGATTCCATTTCCGTTAAGACATTGCAAGACGTGATGTCAAATTTCATTGTTCGATTACGCCACCTCATTGTTTCGAACGGTGAACATTTCAAAAAAATTGCATTTTGATTGCGAAGACCACATCATTTTATTAATTTTTTTAAGACTTCTTTGAGAGAAAGGGTTTTTAGCTCAGAGCGCTATCTGTTAACGATTTTTGTGACGAAACTTTCTAACTTTTGTACACTATTTTTACAGTTTTGATAATAAACGTACAGTTCACTGCATAATTCTATCGATCTCTTTTTGTAGAGATATTTAATTTTGAAATCAGGGCTTATTCGCTGATCACCCTATATGTTGTAATGACATCATTATACACCTTAATCAAATTTTTAAGGGAAACAGTCAAAGGAGAGATTTACAAAATAACGCTAGTTTATCTTAAATATAATAAAACGCAGAATACAGTATGCACCGAATTATGTAAATATGGGTAATTAGAAAGGATAAAATTCCCATTGGTTTCAGATCGATTATGGAATGGCATAATATTACACAAAAAAACACTATAATTTGTTTGACAACAATAACGGAGTGACTAGCAAGTCTTTAAATATATCAATATTTTTCTAGACATGGAAAGATAAGGTCTGGAATATTATTTAGAACCCATTGGGATATTATCATTTTTCATTACCTTATATTTTATTTATAATCATTTTAAAGTTCACAGTTGAAGGAAATTGGGCAAGAAATAAAATTATCTATTGGGGGATTAAAGATTCTATTGATTGTTTACATAAGAGAAGTGAAAGTTTAACGACTTACTAATTCACCGATCGCACCAATTTACAGAAGGGAAAAAATCTATGGTAAACAGGAGTAATCTTTAAGGTATCCGACTACATTAAAAATATTGGTTATCGACCACGTAGGCGATTTTTAAAAAAATCTTATTTTTTCTTGTTATTCAGACATTTTTCTTCCCAAAACAGTGTATCTTTTCCAAGAAAAGGAAGGACTTGTCTATCATCCATGATCACATATTTTCCAACTAAAATTTGTCTCCGACGTTAACATGATATCCCCAAAACTAATAGAGGTATTTTCATAAAAATTTCAGCGTGTGCTTTAAATAATAGGGACAATGAAATGAATCAAAAGTTTTATTGTTGGTGAAATACTTTTTCATTTATAGGTGTTTGTTGAACAATTAAGTTGTAAATTGATGGTAAAAAAGGTATATATACGTATATTTCTACCCATAGCTCCTTTGCATCTGAAAAGTTTTCTTTGATTTTGTTTCATTTCATTCACCATTGTATTCTATAACGTGTACAAAGAAAAATAGGATTGCTTCTTTAGAATTTTATGTAGAGTGTTAACCGTTTTGGTTCAATCTCACTAAAGTTTACTACAAGTTTTCCTATTTCTCAAAATATATATTAATTTCAAATAATATTTTTGTATGTATAGTGTTAATAATTGATAATACATCTAAAAACTAAAAATAGTTTTTTAAAAATAAAATTTTTAAAAATTTTTCCTCCAAACGTAGCCGGTTACCTTAAAACGTTTAAAAATTGATTTTAACGCTTATTGAATTGTTGATAAATATGGTTTCACCCTGGAATACATTAATGAGGGGTTGTTTGTGTTTTTCAGTGCCTATTCTGAACGTTAGTAAGAATAGAGCTCGTCATAAGTAATAATGGAAAAATTAAAATACCATTTAACCCAACATTTTTGGTTACCAGTAAGCTAAATGTTATATTTTGCATCTACTTTTTAGAAAAATGATAGTTAATATGCAATAATATTTAACTTATTTTTTCATTTCAGCTTTTACAAATGTGATATCAACTCGTTAATAAAAGCTAATTTTATCCCATGCACTCCTGTGTTCTCGTGCAGGATAAATTTTATTTTTATTTGGTGCTAACTAAATTGTTGATAAATATGATTAAACTATTTAAATTTACTACAAATTTTCCTATTTCTCAAAATATATTATATTTTCCAACAATTGCTTTTGTATTTATAGTGTTTATAATTTACAATACATCTAAAAATCATAAATAATTTTTCAAAAATTCAAAATTTTTCCTTCGAACGTAGTCGAATACTTTAAGGGGTAAAAAAAAAGAAAGTGCTAATTCATTTATTTTTACTAATTAAAATACGTTTTTAATTTTCTAGTGAAATGCGAGCATACAATTGAAACGACTGAAGGTTGGGTGAAATCGCCCTATTACCCTAATTTCTATGGTATGGATAAATCTTGTGACTGGATCATCAAACCGAAAGACCCAGGAAGGAATATCGAGCTCACCTTCATAGTCTACGATCTGGCCCAGAAAGAAGACTGTCTTGATTCTGGCAGTTGTAGAGATGAATTAATTGTATACCCTGAATTTAATAAGAAGAAATCCTTTATCAAGTCGCCTGATGGTAAATTGTTTCCAAAGACAATAATTTCCAAAGGCGAAATGAGAATTCATCTGCGTAGCTGCTTTAGAATCTCCAGAAGTCGGTATAGGGGTTTCCTTGCAAAGTTTAAGTTAGTTGGTGAGTTACTTTAAATTGTACTATTTTTATATGCTTTAATATAACATATAAAAATAGAGCAATTTTTATATTTTTAATAATTTCTTTTGTAATTGACTTTGCACCCAGTTTTTAATGTCTTAGTGTTCTGAAATTTTTTTTCTCATTTAGAATAAAAAATATACTAGTGAAATATTTTTAGAGTTCAATTATCAATAGTTCATTTAATTTTTGATCTAAGGGTGCCAAATAGTTGCTTTAAATAAATCTTGATACGTATAATAATGATTAGTTTAGTTATATTAGCGTCCCGTTTAAAGCAACGCGAGGGCTATTTTGGGACGGACTTCGTAATTTTGAGCCAAGATCAGAGAGCGAGGACGACACCTGAACTGGCATCCCCTCTCCCCACCACACCACACCAGCGGGAGGACATTTGGCCTGACAGATTTAACGTGCAACAGACCCCCTCACACGACGATTCTTCGGTGGAATCGAGTCTCGAACTTGAAAGCCCTTCGGTTCCGAAGCCGAGACCTTACCACCAGGCCGCCGCGGCCCCATACACAATAATGAATTATAAATTAACAAGTAGATGACGAAAATAATTAGAATTAATGAATATTTTTAGTACATATATAAAAGTGTATCCTTAAATATTAATTTTATTAATATTTTAAAGTAAGGAATAATGTGTTAATGTACTCTTAAGTTGTTCAGTTCTGAAGATGCCATGAGTCAATCATAATTATCCGTTGAATTTAATAATTTGCATAGAGAACGTTTTGAAGTCCATTCAATGACCGAATACATGTTTTTAACTTTTGATAATTGACTCCTATGTGTTTTTTCAAGCTGAATCTGAATATGGCATTAGTTTTTTCCCATCACGTCAGGACTTTTTGCAAAACGCATTTTCAAAATTTGTAATATGCTGCAAAACATCAAAAATATGAAACATATTGACAAATTTAAAACGGTTTTTTTAATTATAAAATGTGTTAAATTTAATTAAACTTAATGGAATATTTCATTGATGGTAGACTATTGCTGGATGCTGCACCGCGATGAAATAACAAGGGTACATGGACGGAAAAGCCGCCAACACAGCATGATTGGTCAGAAGAGACAAGGACACAAATGAAAAGTGACTTTTTTTACATACATCATCATTAAGACTGGTTAAAATTAAATGAAATTTAATTTAAAGTTAATTACATAAAATTAAGTGTATCAATATAAAATTTCGTGTACCAAAATTAATTTGTTACATTTAGGCTAATTTTGTGGTAGTTTTCATTAAATTTTTGCCCTCCCCCCTCCCCAACGAACTCTTGATGTGCTTGGCTATGAGACTGTAAAGAATAAGCCATAAGTTTAATTAAATTAAAATACATTTTATAATTAAAAAACCGTCAATATGTTTCATATTTTTGATGTTTTGCAGCATATTACAAATTTCGAAAATTGCGTTGTGCAACAAATCCTGACGTGATGGAAAAAAACTTATGTCATATTCAGATTCAGCATAAAAAAATACATAAGAATCAATTATCAAAAGTTAAAAAACGACATAACCTTAAAAATGCAGGCCTGTGTTATTATTCACTCTAATGTAAAACAAAACTATTTTTACTAAAAACAATTCTGAGTGACTTTCTAAAAATAAGAATTTCGATTCCTATTTCAGACTGCCCAGGTTGTGGCATTGGAGATTTTCAATGTTCCGAGCAGCATTTGTGCAGTTCTGATTGTGGAACTATCTTCTCGATTGGATATCCTCTGAAGTACCAAAATAACCACCGTTGTGGTTGGCTTATTAGGTAAATGCATCTTTGTATTAGAAAAATATATAAATAAGACTTTTTTACGTTAATTTATATAAATTTGCTTTGGTATTTGTGTTTTTAACCTTCCAGCGGGCGCGGTCGTCATACCAACATGAAAGGTCGCGCGTATTCCCACATACGCTATAATAAAATGTACATTTTTAAAGGTGTAACTATTAAAATTATATTGTAAATAGCTTTAAATTAATAACTACAATTACTTTAAACATTTTTTATTTAAAAATAAGCAGAAAAATTATAAACATAGATTGCAATAACAATATAAAATGACCACAGGTTAATTGAATTGATTTAATAGTAATATAAATAAAATTGCCGATATTTTCACCGAACAGTTTTTATACAAAATATAGAAGTGCAAAAAATAATACAGAATTTATGTATAAAAAGGAAAAAGTAATTGAAAGTTAGATATGAAAAGGAAGAAAATAGTTTCATTGTTTTTTCATTGTAGAGTTAAGATTTTAGCAAATGTGTTTAGTGTGCTCCAAACATATAAATTTCTGGCAAATCTCACAACTGAAGCTCATGATTCTAGTCCACTTTTCTTTTTGGCAGAATTCACATTTTTTTTTCTCTGACTTCGCATCTCCCACTTCTTCAATACCTAGTTCGGCTTTTCTCTTTAGCACCGTTAATTTTAGTTCACTTTGTCGAGACTTGGTGGCTTTTATTCAACATTTTCTTTCGTAAGGGCATTTGCAAACTGTCGTCAGTCTAAAACAACACAGATTTATTTGTAAAATCATTCAAAATTAGATGTAACAAAAACTTACATGAACGGTCGCGCGTATCTCTAAAATACAAGTATCTGATCGGCAAAGACCCATTAACGCCACAAACCTACGACGACAACTGAAAGTAGGCCAAAGGCAGGAGAACAAATAGCCAAGGTCAGGCGTTTCCAGTGCCACCAGATCTAAAGGTATAAAACGAAATTCATCGCTAGTGTATCTCTCACATACGCGCGCCCGCTGGAAGGTTAAACTATCCTATCCAGATACTGTATCCTGTAAAATAATTTCCCAAGCCCAAACTTTGCATATATGAAGAAAGCTTTCTGCAGAAAAACTGGAGTATAATGGATCTTTTCATACAGTTTTATTATTTATTTGAAATTCATCCACTTCACCTATATGCCTGAAAACCTATTCGCACATCTATATTTTGTTCTGACCGATAATTAAGTAATAATAATTGTTGTGTACACCGGTGATGGCTCTACACTTGATGATGAGAAATGAAATATAAATTTGCGGTGAAACATTGAAACAAACAAAGTAATTGCGCTGTAATTAAAATGATGAAACACTGCTTCTATACTATGCGGTTAATAATCATGAGAAGGGGCATAGATTCACCCCGCTACCAACGGTATGCATCGCGTCTAAGTTCAAATCCCGTTCTGATGGGTCATGACCTGAGCAGTTACAAAAAAGGAGCAACCCTAAAATGAGTCCTCTAATTTGGCGCATTGGTAGCAAAGTAATGAACAATAATTGCATTTACTTATAAATACGTTGGCTTAGTAAAATCAATTATTTGTATAATCAATGCTCTATTTTCATCATCCTCTATTATATGCATATTATTTTTTGCCTGTTTTGACTTTGATTGCATTGAATAAGACATTTGAAGAGTCTTAGAGTCTAGGCACTTGGACTTAGTTTGAGGCATTAGCAATAGGTAAAACAATGTAAAAACAACAATGTACCTTTGGTGCATCAGTTTAGTAGAAAAACTATTGCTTATAAGCACTTATAATATAAACTGAAGCAGTTCATTAGATGTAATTTACATTGCGGAAAAAGCGATAGTGGTTTAAGGGGCAAAGTCCATTTGGCAGTAGAGTAAGGAAAGATATATTTTCCATTGCAATTGACATAGTTAGTTTGCTCCTTAATAGTGGGATTTTCAATAGTTTTGAGTTAAGTGAAAAAAAAATTTAAAGTTCTTTCGTGAAATCATCGCGATTTGGAGTTTTAAGATATCTGTATTAAATACTATTCTGGATAAATCGGAGAACATTGGTAATGATGCGAAGAATTTTATTTTGTAAAACTTGAATTTTGTTTGGGTTCGTTTTAGCAGCGATACCTCAAATAGGAGCAGTTTAAGAGAGAATAAGTCTTAATACTTGTTAATGTTATGATAACATTTTATTCATTAGTGAAAAGGGCAAACGTATGTAACGCCTGGTATTTGTTATTACTATTGTTGATATGGTCTTTAAAAATGAGTTTACTTTCTAGAATCAGTCCAAGGTATTTCAATTCTTATTATCAAGACAGATTATCTTCAAAGGATGAGAGCGTATGTATCAACATTACATTAATTAATTTTATTCTTGCGAATACATTTTGAAATTATAAGCAGAGTGAGCTAGTTTTCAAAGTCTTAATTAGATAGTTGATAGCCCTGAATGCGAAACTCAGTAGTAAAGAAGATTTGTTATACTTTCTTGTTAGGTGCCTGTTAATTCAGACACATAAATGATCTCTTGCTGGTGTCGCACAAAAATGTGTACATAAGATGTAGGTTGTGGCGTCGCTCTCATTATTTGATCATTGTTCCTCAGCATCCCTCGTAAAAACATTATTTTTTTTTGTAGTAACCTTAATAATGAAAAGCTTCGTTAGCCGATTTTACGCAGTCGAACAATGTTCTCATAAAATTCCTTACTGCAATTTCATGAATGTAGCTATAAAATTATTTTTTAAGTAGCCATTTTAAAAATAAAAGAAAGAAAGCATGTGAAAAACATGCCGCATGGTTACTTGCCAAATTCAAGTTAGGTCGTTAGAAACTATAACGCAAAATTCCTTCACATATATAATTCGACTTAATACTTTCTTTTTACATCCAGTGAGTAAAGTTCTCGCGCAACATCTAAAATGTTTCCCTATGCTTTGATTCAGATGGCTGACGCCGCATTCAATTAGAGGCCTAAATGGTCATTTTTAGATCTATGTTAATCTTGTTACTCTTTCCTCTCACAAATGTTCCTTATAATGAAAGAAGAATAGGAGGCAATTATGTTCTAGATTAATATATTAGTTATATATTTACAATAGGAATTTGCAAAAAATATTCTGCTAAATTGAAGTCGGTTTGTTCATAGTGAACACCACCTTCCCTATCCATCCCTCGTTCCTATATGACCCCAACGGTCAATTCCGTGGTGGGGTGACCTTCGACCTCGGAATGTAAGATTTGGCGAAAGATCGCCCTGTGGAAGGACAACCATGGTCGATCCTTACTCAGTGACTCTATATTCTTCATAAATAATGATACAATTATTTCAATATAGACCCTAACTTTCAATGATCTCTTAAAAATCATGATTCTTATTTCAGAGCACAGGAGTCTCGCTTCATCAATTTGACATTCCAAGATTTCGACATCATAGGTGGAGTGAATTGCCAGTATGATTATTTATCTGTTTTTGATGGCGACAAAAACCACAAATCCAACTTGATCGGAAGATTTTGCAATGAAAAGAAACCACCCCCACAAATAATCTCTAGTTGGAATACTCTGTTGTTGGAATTTTCCTCAGATGTTTCGGAAACTGGAAGAGGATTTTCAATTAAATATACTTCCACGAGTTTTCAAATTCCTCAAGCACAAATAGATGATCTACAAGGTAAGCCTCTCATTTTACACAAATAGATACGTTTACTTTGTGCAGGATTTTTTATCTTTCCAACGGGTGCGGTCGTAATACCAACATGAAAGGTCATGCGGATTTTCCACATACACTGTAGTAAAATGTAAATTTTCAAAAGCGTAACTATTAAAATTATATTGTAAATAGCTTAGGATCATTAACTACAACTTCTTTAAACATTTTTTACTTTAAAAGAAGCTTAAACAACATAAACATAAATTGCAATAACAATATAAAATGACCACAGATTAACTGAATTGATTTTGATAAAAAAATAATAATATAAATGAAATTGCAGATAATTTGACAGAACAGTTTGCATATAAAATATAGAAATGCAAAAAATAATACAGAATTTATGGATAAAAGGGAAAAAGTAATTGACATTTAGATATGTAAAGGAAGAAAATAGTTTCATTGTTATTTCATTGCAGCGTTGCAATTTTAGCAAATACGTTTAGTGTGCTCCAAACATATAAATTTCTGGCAAATCTCACAACTGAGCATCTTGATTCTAGTCCACTTTTCTTTTTGGCAGGGTTTTTTTCCCTTACGTCGCATCTTCCACTTCTTCAATACCTAGTGCGGTTTTACTCCTTAGCACCTTTAATTTTGGCTCACGTGAGTGCTTTTTTATCAACATTTTATTTCGTTAGTGCATTTGCCAGCTGTCGCCAGTCTAAAACAATACAGATTTATTTGTAAAATCAAACACAATCAGATGTAACAAAAACATGCATGAACGGTCGCGCGTATCTGTAAAATACAAATATCTTATATACAAATACTTATTAACGCCACAAACTTTCGACAACAACTGAAAGTAGGTAAAAGGGAGGAGGGAAGATAACCAAAGACTGGCTTTCTCAGGGCCACCAGATCTAAAGGTATAAAACGAAATTCATCTCTATTGTACCTTTCACGTAGGCGCGCCCCCTGGAAGGTTATTATAAGAATTTTTGCTATTTCACTAATGAAGTCTGTGCAGGTAAGTCAAAAGTTGTGCATTCTTTTGATAAAAAAAATAGTTTTAATGCGATAAGTGGCGACAGAATTCACATGCACAGAATCTGTACTATTGTGCATGTAAATGAAGTTTGGTTGCACTATCATAATTTTTCAACAACTGTTGAGTGTCTAGAAGATCCGTAGATTAGCAGAAACAATGTCAAAAAGAAACACTGAGTCTTAAACTATTTCTTTTGGTTGATTAAGAACTGGGATTAATTGGAAATTCTTCGCAAAATTGGCAAAAAATATCAACTGTAAAACTTTCATTCGGCATTAATAAAGAAATAGGTTTCATGAAATTCTCAATCCACTCTAACACAGAATTGGAAGACTGTGAAACTCTCATTTCGTACTAATACAGAATTTGGAAACTCAAAACTCTGAATTCACACTAACACAAAACTGGAGGATAGTGAAACTCCCAATTCACACTAAAGCAGAATTGAAGGTCCATGAAGCCCCAATTCACTTTAATGAAGAATATGAATCACATAAAGACTGTAAAATTCTCAATTCGTACTTATGCAGAATTTGAGAACTGTGAAATTCTCATTTCGCACTAACACACAATTAGAGAATTAGAGAACTCAAAACTTCCGATTCACTCCAATACAGAATTTAAGACAGTGATGCTTTCGAATTGCACTAAGAATTGGAAGACTGTAAAATTCGCAATTCGCACTAGCACACTAGGTGCAGAATGTGGTCTAATAAACTGACCCGATAGATCTACCAAATTGTAACCAGCTGCAGCTTGCGTTTCAGATTCCTAAACAATCATCAATAACCACAAAAAAAGGTTACACTTCTGTAACTTTGCTATTTATTATTGCATCTTCACAAAATTGGTGTCAATTGAAACAGATTAAAGAAAAGGACTTGTTAGGGAAGACAAATTGATCAATCGAATTTACAAACACAGTGAATTAGCAATTTTTTCGAATTTTTTCCATTACAGAATTTGAGATTTTTAAGAATTCGATTCGAGATTAAGAATTCGAATTCGATGTCTTTTTTATATATGTGTATCAAATACCGTTGTGTAATTCGTAGTAGTTCTTGAGATATGGTTATGATTATGTCTACTGAAAACTCAGCTGAAAAAGTGCTAACCCTCTGAGGACCATATATCAAATGTCTCAACTTGTTAATAGAAAAGTAAGACTTTTTTCTAGTTTTTATCTTAGGAATTTCAGAAGAGCAAATAATAAGTCTCAGACTTTCTTAATATGATTATAACTATTTCCAAAACATAAATATTTTTTTCTTTTTGTTAAGAATTAAAAATTTCTATTTACTTTTAAAATGAGATGGCCATTTAAAATTTGTTAATGGATTAATTTGTAAATAAAATTCTGAAGATTACATTTTCAAAAAGAAGCCAGATTAAGGGTATAAAAAATTATCGTGCAGCTATGTTTTAAAAATCCAATTAAAGTTCTCGGTGGCCCAAAATTATATTCCAAATAAAATTGTCCTCGCAAAATAACTTGGAGTTTTCAATAGCAGATTTCAATTTCTTTATAATATTTACTCGGAAAAAAGGGTGGAATATGCAACTATTGCCTTCCGTTTTGTAATATATTTAAATACAATTATATTGAAAGTATAATCATTCTCATCCTTCTCCAGTATCCATCAAGATAATAGAGGGCGCTCATATCTGATAATCATCATCATTTCCCTCATTTTGTTAAAGAAATCTCTCGTATTGTGAAAGATAGTTATCTTCAAGATGAAGTTTCGACTGTTTTTTTAATTTTATTCCTTTCTTTACATTGCTATTTCAACTGCCATAGATTTCGTTTGTTAATTAAATGTAGATACGTTTATCTTTATATATGCATCTTTCAGACATCGGGCACTCATATGCTACCATTTAAAAAGCGATTTAATAGTCCATCATATTGTACCATACAAGAGAATTCTGCCTCTTTTATAATGTGTAGATATTTATATTTAGAACAACATTTACAAAAAAAAACACCCATCGTTTAATGTTTATTATTAGTTTTTTACATAAAGGTATTCCCCCAATTCCTATAATGAACTTCATTGAGTTATGCTTGCAGCGCCAACTGTGTGTATTGTTCACTCATTAATTTTGCAAAATTACATGACAAAAGCGAAGGGTTGAAGGTTTCGTAACTGACAAATGGATTTATAAATTATAATTTTTTTTTTTTGTCATTTTTTATTGTTTTCATTACCGCATTCAGTAAGTGTTTAGAATCTAACGACACTGCCACAAACAATTGCCAGTATCTGGTTTGATACCGGTCACGTAGAATTGCCGTGTGTCACGGTCAACACTCAGTTAAATGAACACCTCATCCCTTTCGCTGTTCAGTACTTGAGAAATACCACTATATATATCAATCTACAAATGAATATTTATTCTAGTGGTTGGGCAATTAATGTGCTCAAATTTTCGTCGTTTTGTAACCGCTCAAATATTTTCTTATTATTTAGTTCTGTGTTATGTTGATAAGATTTCATTTATCTGAGGTCATTGCACATTCCTCTTCAAAAGCCATTTCACCATTTTCTTATTGTTTCAAAAGCTTCTGAACTCAATAGCTATAAAATGTGGAAATAAAACTGAGTAAGGTATGTGCCCATTTAAAACTGAACTTTTGAATATCATATTCTACAATTTTTTAACTTGAGCAATTTATAAGAAATACTAAATAAATAAAAACCAAGAACTATTTACCTAAAATGTTTTATAATTTTACTGAGTAAAGATATAATGTTTTGAGTGACATATTATCAGATCTGATGAAAATGGAAATGAAAATTTTCATTAAGAATGGATTAACCTATATATAAATCCTTAGCGTGGAAATTCCGATTTAACTCGTAAACGCATTACAATCACTTTGTGTTTATTAATAATTTTAACTCAAAATTTAAACAGCAAATTCAGCACATTTAGCATTTATTTAACAATGATTATCCAGACTAAATAATTTCAATAATTTTCAATTAATTAGTTTTCATTTGGATTAAACAATTTAGTTTCGTTGTATTCGCATGAAACAAAAAAAAATTACTAAGATACTGAGCAGAGTTAGTAAAATTCATGACGTCATTGTTTTAGTCAAAATATGATGAACCAGTGAATATTCGCAGAGTCCTGAGTGTAAAACCTACAATTTCTATTCAGTAGTTTTGTTTCTGCCAAAGTATAATACAGGATACTCTTAATGGTTAGATAAAACCATTCGTCAGATCTGTAGTTTTGTTGATTTCTAAAGGTGGGTTCACAAGAGGCTAACTATTGTGCGCAATCATTACCTCCCTACTATAGTTCTTGTGTTGTCACCGTATGGGCAGTTGGGACACAACCATTTGCCATTTTCCGATTGTGGTCACGAGATTTTCCAGAAGTAAGAGTGATCTAATGCGTGCAATATTTAGCCTTTTGTGAACCTACCTGAACTGAATTCAATTGGTATATCTCGGGGCGCCATCTCTTGGGATGTTTCATAAATAATTTTAGCTTAAATATCTCTAATTCTTTAAATGGCGATGAGAAAGTATTTTACGGTTAATTTAATCTTGAAATTTCGAATTTTCTCTGTGTGGCTGTGTACGGTTCACAGCTATTAGCTATAAAAAACTTCAATGGTGCATTTCATTTGACATCAAGATTGTGAAGATGCGATTATAAATAAGAAAGTTAGAAATATTTATAATTTTGTGAATATA
>JAPMOQ010035434.1:0-13424 GCA_026543055.1 Argiope trifasciata | reverse complement strand
GGCCCGTCCTCAAATTTTCGAGTTCAACAACAAAAGTACGGCCCGTTTTTGATGCCTCTTTCAAAAGACCAGGATATGCTTCCTTAAATGAATGTTTGAGTGTTGGTCCTAGTCTGTTGGAACAGATTTCCCCTTTTCTGTTAAGGTTTCGGACCGGTGCCATTGGAGTGATTGCAGATATTAAGCAAGCCTTCCTACAGTTGAGTGTCAGACCAGAGGATCGTGATTTTTTGAGATTTTTGTGGTGGAATACGAAAGACCAATCAAAATTAGAATTTTTTAGACATTGTCGAGTAGTCTTCGGAGTGATTTCAAGCCCATTTCTCTTGAATGCCAGTATACGTCATCATCTTAATTCAGAAGAATTTGAAACTGAATTTCTGCAACCGACTGTCGAAAAACTTAAAAAAGGATTTTATGTAGACAATCTAACAACCAGCGTTGAAAGTGAAGAAGAACTAGAAGAGTTCAAGAACCAAACAATGAAGATAATGAATGCTGCTTCATTTGAATTGAGATGTTGGGCTCACAGTGGCATCCAAAATAAAGAAAGTCAAAGTGTACTTGGCCTTAAGTGGGATACAAAGAACGATGAGCTTTACTGTGTTAATCCCAAAATTGATAATGAGCCTAATAAAACTGTTACCAAGAGAAAATTACTCTCTATTGTTAACAGTATTTATGATCCATTGGGTTTCACATCACCTGCAACACTATTGCCAAAATTGCTACTGCAAGAAGCTTGGTGCAATAAGTTGGATTGGGATGACGAGCTGCCAGCTGACATGCAATTACGTTATCAACGATGGGCGAAACTAGATCTTGTAGAAAAATGTAGAATTCCTCGTAAGATATTGCACGGAACGATTGAGAAGGCCACCTTACACATATTTACAGATGCTTCATCTCGTGGGTATGCTTGTTGCGCATTTCTACGTTGTGAAGAAGATGAAGAAGGGAAAATCTCATTCGTTTTAGCAAAGGCTAGAGTAGCTCCTGTGCAAAGACCAACAATTCCGCGCCTAGAGCTGTTAGGAGCTGTCATTGGAGCTAGAATTGCTTCTATTATATTAGAAAATTTGAATTTGTCTTTGAAGACATATTTTTGGACTGATTCCATGACAGTTTTAGGATAATAATAATAACTAATACAGAGCGTTGGAATACATTTGTTGGCAACAGGGTTAAAGAAATACGTGAACTGACGAATATAGAAGATTGGAGATTCGTTCCTGGACATATCAATCCAGCAGATCTACCTTCCCGCTCCTGTGACTGGTCTGCACTTTTACGGAGTCAATGGTGGGAGGGACCAAAATGGCTTTACGAACATCCAGAATGTTGGCCGCATGCTGAGATAATTCTTCCTGAAGAGGCAATGCTTGAACGACGCAAGTCTGTGGCTGTAAACTTAAATATTGAAACCAAAGAATCATTTGGAAATAGATTTTTATATTTTTCCAGTTATCCAAGGATTATCCGCTTAATAGCTTGGGTATTAAGATTTTGTCATAACATCAGTGTGAATTCTCCAAAATTGACAAAAGAGCTATCATATGAAGAAATTCAAAAGGCCGAGGAAGTTCTCATACGAATAATACAATCAGAAAGGTCAGTGGAAATAAAGGAGAAGTACTCACAGACAATACAATTTTACGAAGAAAATAAAATTTTGAAAGTACAGTCAAGGCTTATCTTAGGACAAGACCCGGAAGAATTTGTGCGACCTACAGTTTTACCAGATCATCCAATTGTCAGAAGAATGATAGATTATGCTCATAAGACACTTCAACATGCTGGTGTACAAACTACCCTTTCTCATCTACGTGAACGATTTTGGATACCACGGGGCCGGAGGATTGTTAGAGAAGTCCTTCATAAGTGTGTAACATGTAAGAAATATGCATCAAAGCCTGTACTACCAGTCGGCCCGCTTCCTGTTGATAGAATTAATCGTGTTTCTGCATTTGAAGTAACCGGAGCTGATCTAGCAGGTCCTATCAGTTTGAAAGGGGGTCAGAAAGCGTGGATAGTACTTTTCACATGTGCTGTCTATCGTGCTATTCACTTAGAGTTAGTGACATCTATCTCAACTGAAGCTTTTATGCAAGCTTTGAGGCGATTTTTTGCTAGAAGAGGGCGTAGTTCTATTATGTATACAGATAATGGGACTAACTTCGTGGGAACTTCAAGAGCTCTCAACAATCTC
Organism: Argiope trifasciata; assembly: GCA_026543055.1. Lineage (NCBI taxonomy): Eukaryota > Metazoa > Arthropoda > Arachnida > Araneae > Araneidae > Argiope > Argiope trifasciata. The sequence continues at coordinate 11,215 of JAPMOQ010035434.1, read as the reverse complement.
AATTGGCAAGAAATAATAGCTAAATGTGCCATTCAAAAGATTAAGTGGCATTTCAGTCCTCCAACGGCTCCATGGTATGGAGGTTGGTGGGAAAGAATGATTCGCACCATTAAACAACTTTTGAGAAAAGTCTTAGGCCGTGCTTGTGTAACTTACGAAGAGATGATGACATTGTTATGCGAGTGTGAAAGTATAGTCAATGGACGTCCACTCACATATATTTATGATGATCCCAATGAACTGAGGGTTATCAAATCTTCAGACTTCATACAAGATATAAAAGGTAATGAAACTATGGATTTAGACCTCGTAGATGCTAAGCATCTACGTAAACACATTCGTTACCTCCAAAGTCTACGTTATCAATTACGCCAACGATTCCAAAAGGAGTATTTAGCAGAACTTATTCGGAATCCACAGTTGTCTTCTAAACGACAGAACCTGTCCCCTGGGGATATTGTTCTCATTGGCTCAGACAATACGAAACGTCTAAATTGGCCTTTGGGACGTGTCATCGAACTATTTCAAGGCAAGGACAAGGTCGAACGAGTAGTGAAGGTACGTGTAGCCAATGGAGAAATGATCCGCCCAATTCAGCGAATTTTTCCATTGGAAGTAAGTTCCTCTGATATGCCCAAAGATATACCTGAAACAATAGAGGATGCTTCTAATACCATTGATGATCCTGGTCAAGTGTGCCCTGCTTCAAACGAGCAAACTTGTAGATCCGAGGCACTTCCTAAAGAACAATTGCAGACTGTAAAGAAAACGAAGTTCGGACGACGAATTGTTCCAGTGAAACGCTTAGACTTGTGAATTAAACTAATAACTTTAATCTTATTACTAGTTAAGATTTTTTTAAATATTGTAATTTTATGTATTGTATATTCTTATTTTATTGTATTATGTATATTTCTTATTTCATTTTGTATTGCTTTAGGCTCATTTGCTCGCAATACAAAAGGTGGGAGGATGTTGCCACTCCTCATAAGTTTTGTATTTCCTGTTTTTATTTTATAGTTTGATTGCATCTCATTCCAACTTGGAATCTGGCAATACGGTTAAGTTTTAAGTAGAATAGTGATGGGAAATCTCGTTCATTTGAAAGATTCGGTTCAAAGTCGTTCGTTCACCAACTTGACCCGTTCGTTCAAGGTCGTTCGCGAACGACCGATTAGGACTTTTTGAACGAAAGAGTGAGGCTCTTTCGTTCGTGAACGAATGAGTAGGCTCTTTCGTTCGCGAACGAATGATCTAGACTCTTTCGTTCGTGAACGAACTGAATCATTGCTTTCGACTCACTACGTCATCATGGGCCAAACCGGAAATTTCCGGTTGTATTGAGTGTTGTAAAGAAAGGCGACTTATGCTGTACTTTTCGACGCATGCGCTGTTACTTAGCCATATGCAGCTAGTTCCGAGATGATATGCACAAAACAGAGAATGGGGGAATGCATAACTAATGATTCTCTTCCCCTCTCGCAAAATGAAGGCACAGACTTTGTACTTTTGATCATTTCTCAGTTATTGTACTGCCAGAGATTACACAGTTATTTGATGATTTTTAATGCTTTTTTAGAAACGTTTTTTAGGTCAGTTTATATTGTATATTTTATTATGAAATATTTTTCAAGATTGGTTATTTTGACAGTATGGAGTTTTCAACAATGTTTAAATAATTCATTTAAAAATTAACCTCACCACTGTTTACTAATTATAAAAGTATTTCGTATTTCGAGATTTTATCATTATAACATTTTTCAATAAATTTTAAAGTAACATTATAAATTAACATTTTGTCATATTTTAAATTATTCAGCTTTTATTTTTAAATTTTATTTATTTTTCAGTTTCCTGAAATATATGCCACTTGTGTTTACTTAATAAAGAGCAGGATTCACTTAAAACATGAGCTTTTGGAATATTGATATTCCTATGCCCAAATTTGATTAGTTTTTTATTGTTTAAGAGCTATACTATTACATTTATTAATATATATATATATAATTTATTAATATATATAATCTATTAATATATTTGCATCCTTTGTATTCATTCTTTAGTAGGAGAAATATATCTTAAATTATCATTTAGCAATTTATTATATAAGTAAAAGATTGTTCTTACAGGGTGCATAGTGACAATCTGCTGCAAAAATTAAGTACTTTTGAGCACCTTTGTATAAGCATGTATATGTAAACTGCATACTTTATAATCATAGAATTTTTTACTGTGTTACAACAATGCCTAGTTTTTCTGAAAAAAAATTTAAAAAATTAATTTTAAACATTTATTTATTAAATTTTAATATTTATCTTTGTATCAATGTAACATTTTCCGTTGTAAAATTATGCATTTTAGGATTTTACAAATGCATAGAAATAATGATGAAAATGAAGGAAAAACGCGCATTAATACCAAAAAATTAAGTCAACTTTTATTAGATTAACAACAAAAATTCATGAGCTTTTCCAACATTTCTTAAAATTAAAATAAAATATATAATCATTTTTGAAAATGCCGATTGTGGTGTAGAAGCACAAACGATAGCAAATAATATCTTATAAGTATGACCACAAATTTTATGTTTGATTTTTATAGAAGTAGCAACTATTGTGATCAAACGTGGCGGAGATAGAAAGAGTATTAAATAGTAAGTCTAAGTAATACTCGTTATGTAATTTTGTTTGTAATCTTAAACTTACTAATGGCTTTGATCATATGACTGGCAAAACTGCCATGAAATTGATGACAGAAAAATGCCAAATTCTAAATGAGTTTTTAAAATCCCTTTTAACAAAAAATAATAGCAGCATTCGCAAATGATCTTACTAAAGAGAAAATGCTTTATCACCACAAGAACGTATACCAAATTTCATCCATTTAGCTTAAAATGATTTTGCATTATCTTTTTCATAGATAGACATTTTTCGAAAGCGTGTTTTCGAATTGAAGGAAGGGTAAAATCTGGAGTTAATTTAAATATCGAGTTCGAATTTTTTTATCGATTGCAATATTTTTACTTAATTTAAGTAAAAATTCCAATTGAAGCATTTTTTATAAAGATTTTCTTGAAGCCAGAGCAAAACAATATATCAATTACTTCAAAATTTAACAAATTTATTATTTAAAGGCTGCTTTTTTTTAAACTTTTAAAACGGTGTTAAAATAATTTTTATACGATAATATGCTCGGATGTTTTATAAGAACATAATAAAATTCTATTTTGAATTAAAAGTTTGAGAAATCTGTTTTCAGTATGCCTCCAACACTTAAAAAATAATTTCCCAAATTTCACGCTCCTAATTTCAATGGCTTTATATTGGGCATTGCTTAGAACAAGACATTATAAATAAAGATATTTTTCCTTTGGTGGGAGGGATTTCCCTAAAAGTTATAAAAAGAAAAAAATCATTATAAAATGATGGAAAATGTTAAAAAATTGCGTATTTTTTTGTTCTTTTAAAAATTTTTAAATACCAGATCCAGCGATTTCTATTTTTCTTCATCAAAATAAACTTAGCAAGATTGATTCAAGAATTAAAAATGTTCAAATGGATGAAAATATTAAACAAAATATCGCGAAAGGTATAACGATCATAGAAAATTTAAGGCTTCAAGTAAAATTTCATCATTTTAGATTTTACGCGATTGACTAGCAGAGCATCTTGTAAATGATTGCAAATCAATATAGTACAATTGAATACCCGTAGTAGGTTGTTCAAGCTCAAAAATGTCATATTAATGAGAATGATCGAATATATTAGTGCTTTTAAAGCAGCTTTTCGCGTGTTCAATACATTATTTGGCACATTAACTTCATCCTATTATTTTCCTATTTTCCGTTGATCGAACCATATCGCATATTCTTCCAGAACAACACCTAAAAGTCTGAATACGTACTTATAAAACGGAACTTAAACAAATTCTTCAACGTTTAAAACATTAAAATTTGAAATGTTTTTTGATTCGAAATAAGTGTGCAATAGTACGCATTTCATGCTGGTCCTTACAGATAACTATTCCAATATTTTAATAAATGACAATGTACATTGTTGAAGAAAGAAAGTTGGAAAAAAGAAAGCAAAAATAAAAAAGTTAAAAGGGAAGGTAGGAAAGAGTTATTAAACGTTATCTTAATTTGATGAAAATATCCCCCTTATTCCGCCTTCAAATTCTACTCTTCTGTTGGGTTTTTTTTTAATGCATTCGGTAAACAAACCTTTAGGACTATGATTTCCAATTATGGAATGCAACTTGTGGGGAAAAAATTAAGAAAAGAAAATTAAGCACTTTTTAAGGACCTTTCTAAATATCAAACAATTTTATTGTGCTTAAAAATGGTTTTCAAATTCAAGCCCTTTTCGTGATGCTAAGCATTAATTCATTGTAACGCTTTCAATTGTGTATGAATCCATACACTTTTTGGCGTAGCTAAATTCATTCCAAGCTTTAAATTTTTTGTCATAATTAATAACGTGTAATTTAATTACCATAATTGTTATACAGTTCATAATAATATTATCTACTTACGAATTTTTTAAAGAAATATTGTTTTAAAGAAATAATTTCTTATTTTCGTTCAAAACTTCTTTCTCCTCAATTAAAAACTTTTTTAAGATCTTGCATAGAGTGTTCAATTTTTTATTGACTTTAATAATTTAGCAGATTTTTTGAACTTAGATTAAATATTTGATACTGATATTCGAATAATTCTTGAACAAAACAAGAAAATTATGATTTTTTTTTTGTCAGTTAATGCCATGATAAAAAATATTTTTACCTTCTTTGAAATTTATTTATCAATGGTTTTCTTTTTGCAATTCAATAAGTACTTTTCAACTTTTAAAATTAAAAATAAATGAACTCATATACCTAAAAACAATAGTCGACATAACTCCAGCATGAAACAAAAACATATTTTTATTAACAATTAAATCATTAAATTATTGTACAAAGAAAAAAAATAACAGCAATTTCCTTTCTAAAGAAAAAATAAGTTTCAGATGCATATTTTTTTCACATTTTTTTGTAGAAATTTCTAAAAAATTATTCACCAATTTGCGTTCAAAAAAATTATTTCGGCTAATTTTTTGTGTCCCAGCCGACTTCTCTTCTCTGTCAAACAATTCCCTGTTTTTGAAAAAACCCTTTCGCAGGGAACTGAAGTAGCTGGAATACATAATCTCCGTTCCATCAATTTATAAAGTCTGGGAAATCTTAATTTATTTACAGCCCAGTATTTCAGAGGATCCTCTTGGGGAGCTAAATATTTATCTTTCAAATATGAATCCACTTCACATATCGCGGCTGAATAGGAATTTTCTGGCTCAACATTTTCTCTAAAATCTTTCCACAGATCAACAAAGTACTCACTTCGTTTAACTGGCTTATTATCTTTTTTTTCTACAATTTCTTTATTCTGCTGGGGAATATTGAAAGCAGCTATCTTTTTTTCAACAGCAGTTTTCACCGAGTTGAATTTCTCAGGCGTGAATCCTTTTCATTTAAATCTGGGATCTAAAAAGACACTCTGAGAAATTAACTCGTTGTTTTCCAGACCAAAAAATCTTTTCTGAATTTCTTTTTTAAATGTTTGGCACATATTTTTAATTTCTTCTGGAACTGTAGTGTGTTCTAACAAAGAATTCACATGTTTAGAAAGAAATTTGGCTAGAATTGTAATTTTGGAAGCAGAGACTGTTTTTTCAGCGCTCATTTCTTCAGTAATGGCATTGAATACCACCAAAGCATTTATGGCGTGTTCAATGATATCCCACTCTTTAGGGTTCAATTTAAATTCTTCTGACAGTTGTAACAACCCCACTGTCGAAAGAAGTGGCTCTTTATTTTTTTAAATACGCGTAAGCATATCGAATGTGGAATTCCAGCGTGTCGCAACGTCTTGTTTCAGTTTCAATTTTTGCAATTTCATTTGATCTTGCATTTTATTAAGAGTTGCAAGCGCACTGGAACTCCTTTTAAAGTGCTCTACTATTTTTTTCACCTTTTCTAATACGTGTTTTATTTCTTCCAGACCCTTTTTTACTACAAGGTTGAGAGAATGAGCGAAACAAGTCAAACTCCTATATCCACTCTCATTCACTCCCCCAACTATGTTGAACGCATTGTCCGTCACAATAGCAACAATTTTATTGGATATGTCCCATTCATTCGCAATTCTTCTCACTTGTCTGCTCCATTCTGAGGATGTATGGCTTGCATCCAATTTCGAACAGTCTAGCAAAAATGTTTTTAATTCTGTTTCGGAATCGATGAAATGCGCAGTTACTGCCAAAAAACTTTCATTATTAATGGACGTCCAGCTATCCATAGTTAAACAGACAGCTGGAGCCAATTTCACACTTTCTTTTACCTTATGAACAGACTCTGTATAACAGGTCTGTAGGATATTGTTAGCCAGAGTTTTTCTTGTTGGTAAAGTATAGTTTGGGGACAGCATATGTACAAATTTTTTAAATTCTTTGTCTTCCACCAAACTAAATGGTTGATATTCTTTCACTACCATTTTTAGCAACTGCTGATCTAGTTGTTTATTTTTTGATATCGATAATGGTTTTATAAAAAAATCTTTTATGTCTGCATTGGGCCTACAAATTCGTTTCGAGAGAGATGCAGAAGGACTTGATGTTGAAGGAATCGGATGTTCCTCGTTTATAACAATGTTATCCTCTCCCACAGAATTGCTGTTATCAGGTAAATTGAATTCCTGCCTCTTCTCATCTAGAGGTATGGTTATGTGCTTCGTCTTCATGTGACGAAGCAAATTACCAGTGGAACCTCCAGAGTAGCTCACTAAATGGCCACAATACTTGCACTTGGCTTTTGTATCTTCAGTTCTTTCTTCAAAATGATTCCACATGACACTTGATTTTCTTGAAGATTTCATTCTGTTTGAATAGAAAAAAAAGTTTTTATACATCTTATAGATAAAACAGTTTAAAAATGACATTCATCCAGCTTAGATGGGATTTTTAACCCTAAGTAATGGATGTTGAAATAGATTTTCAAATGCGATACAATTCTTTTGTATCAACAGTGATTAAAAACTAAAAGCGAATGAAAACAAATAACTTTGATATCAATTAGTTTGAAAATCCACGTTTCAAGGAATAGATACGATTTTTCAAAATTATTTTTTGAGCTCACAAAATGTAATGAAAGTATGAAATGTAATGAAAGAAATAATTTTTTTTCATTATATAAGAATTTTCAATCTAAATCCGTAACATTTAATTCATTTAATTTGGCCTACAATATTTTAAGCATCAACATTACCTAAATTATAAATGGTACGAAACTAGAAAGGAAGATGAGAGAACACGAAAACTATTTTATATATAAATTTAAAAATTGAAAGAAAAATTAGTATATTTTCCAATTGCAATTATGGCATATGGGGTAACTAAAATCAAGCCATAAAAACGAAATAAAAAATTATTGAATTCGTATCTCTATCTATTTTATTCGAAATAATGACATCAGAATTGTAGACCATAATATTCTGAAAGTAATAACTGAAAATAAAGGAATATTTAAAAAAAAGGTGAAAATAGAAAAGTACAGTAATAATAGCAAACATACTCTACAGTATTAAATGTTAGCATGTAAAACATACACACAACATCGTATGATAATTTAAATAACAGCATGTACTTTTAAATTATGCTTCGAGGATGCAGTTATTAGATCATCAATATCCATTTGATGCTTTACCTATTTAAGATTAGTAAGACAAGTGACGAACAAAGTGAAAAGTAGACTGATGCAGGAGAAATAAATTTTGCTTTTGTTTAACACGAATCTACGAAGGAAATCTTTAAATTCATCGGAAAAACAATTTATTTAAATTCAATGGAAAGTAAAGGCTCAAATTAAGCAGATATATTCGAGCTATTATCTCAAGAATATTTGGAAACGAAATACGATACTTAAATAAAAAATTTCTTCATAAAATTTTAACATTCAAGCTTCGAAATTAAGTGAAATATCACTGCAATAACTTGTGTGCCAAATTCCCTGGCAATAAGTACAGTAGATTCGGGTAGACGCCAAAAACATTTCCGTTTATTAGTAGAAATTTTTACAATTTTTTGGAAAATTAATGTTATTTCAAATTAATGTGAAGGAGAATAATTAATTTTTTCTCTCAAGCTAATGTGCTATCCCATTGTGTATATCGTTTTGTGAAATATCTAATAAAAAAAGAATAATTTTTCTCTTTATTTCGATTGGTTTTATTTTAATACTGTTATTTACATTGATCAGTAAGAGAAATATGAGAAGCATTTTTCAAAAATTGCTACTAAGTTCTTTCTCTTTATTAAAATATCAAAATTATTTAACATGCAATAATTTTATTGACAAAAGAAAAAATAAAAAAAAATCACTTGTAAATTAATTCTGTAAATTTACCTGTAAGTGCTTTGTAATATCAATTATAGAACAAATGAAGCTTGGCTATTCGCAATTCAACTTCGGCCACTATTTGTTGCTTGAATCAGCTCAGGAATTATCTAAAGATTGAAAACAAATAATAGATGCAATAAGCAAAAAACATAAGGGTGAACAATTAAATAAAAGCCCATTCATTGACTAAATTAAAAACTAGACTGCATAATATTATTATGTTGCATTTCAAATTCGTTCATTAAAAAAAAGTTAGAAATCCTTGTATAATTACATTCAAATGAGCTTTATATCAATTGCTTTAATTTAAAAGATAAAATCTTTCTTGAAAAAACAATGAAATGCCTTCTTTTAGTTTTGTAATCGTAAATGCCCGACGTATAATTTTCAAATGAAGATATTAATCATCATTTAAGCATTTATATTTTAGTATTAATATACACTGAAAAATTATATTTGCATGAAGTAGGAAAACTTGAACTGAAATTGATTTTCGTACGTCTAAGGAAATAATTATAAAGCACTTTTAGTTTTGCTTTTGCTGTCAAGTAATTCTTGCAACACAAATATTCAAAATAATGACATATTAATAATGAAACTCCCGTTTTTCCGAAATAGATTGCTTTTACAAAGAATGGCAAAGCTAGCAAAGCAAAAAATAATCCTAATATAAATCCAACAGTGCCCTGATGTGCCCTGGCTACTTCATTTTGTCCTTCACTATTATAATATTTGCAGACTTTAATATTTATTTAAGAAACTCAATTTGCATCTCAGCATTTTTTATTTGGTAATTATTTTACACGTTATCTTTTATTAATGTGTTGCCATCATATTGATAAAAGATTAAATTAAAAAAGGAAACCAAGTATTATTACTGATTAAACTAAAAACATGCAACTTTTAGCACATGAACGGATGAAATAAAATAAATATTAAATGTTATATTTTATAAAAAAATAAATGTAAAGCAAAAGTTTCTATGATTGTTTGCAAAATCTATGTCATTAATTCGATAAATCAGCTTTATTTATGGCATACATGACTGAATTCATACAAGATACGCATTCCAATTCTAGCCCAATGGCTAATTTGTAAATCATTAGTAATAGGCATATGTATTTTTTAGTATTGTTAACTTCATTTAAAGGAAATAAATAAATAATTCATTTTATGTAACTTGAATCAAATATTGCATTGATGAATGACGAGTTTTAGATTTTTTTTACTTTGCTCTGTGTGTCATAATTAGCAAGATATTTTTACTAATATTTTAAACAAAAGTTGTTATACCAATCAATCATTAAAACTAAACGATTTAGAAAAAGAAAAAAAAAAGATTATTAAGAAGTGTTTTTTTAGATCTTTACTTCCACCATGAAAACTTAAGCTGCAAGCTTTCGTTATGAATGAAAGGGGGAAAAAGTCTTTCATCAATATGCTGTCATCAGATTAACAAAAACTCAAATTAAAAAATAAATAAACTATTATTGCAAATTAAACATACAAAAATGTAATTTTCAGCAAGTGTCTGTATGAAGCGAAATAAATATATAATGTGTTTTTCCTAAAAAGAAACTGTAAAGAAAAGTTTTTATGACTTTTACAGTATTATTAATTGAATAAATAAGTTTTATTTAAGACAAATATGCTTTGATATATGTCATTCAATTTAAGGCCCAACGGCTAATTTGTAAAACTTTAACAATAGAAACCCATCTATAAAGAGGGTCTAAAGAAAGTAATTAATTACATGATATGTAACCTGAATCTATAAATACCTTAATAAATGAAGAATGTTTAGCTTTTATCTAGATCCTCTGCTCTGTGAATCATATTTAACAAAATATATTCAATAAAAGGAGATAAACTTCAATCATTTAAATCAGTCTCTAAAACTGATTGATTTATGAATATTTAAATATCACTAATCAATAAAATAGCTGAATCTAAGAAATTTTTGTCGAATAATTATTGAGATATTATATAAATTATTAAAATTATTCTGTAGTACACATAAGACTAAAATTCTGATGAACTCAAAATTTCAATATTAACCCTTTCAATACCAGTTTTTTCTTTTACAAAATCAAGATAATTTAGGGCTATAATGGGTCTGTGAAGTATAAATAGCTATATTATGCTAAAATAAAAACAAAAATTAACTATAGATGCAATTTTGGTGGTGTGACTTATGTGTCTCAGTGGTGTTTTTAAATGGAACATATGTGTCCCATTGGGGTTGAGGTGACCATATAAAATACAGTGAATAGGAAAAAAAACTTGCACTAGCATATGAATGTAATCACACAAAACTATTAGGATATGCACTTCGATGAATTCCACACTTATTAATCCCTTCGGGTGATTTAAAAATATCAACGGGACATATATGTCCCGGTGGGGCCCAAAGGGTTAACACTAAAAAAAGATGAATAAGTTCAGAAAAAAATTTTTTTTATTAAATGCAGCTCCGCTTAATTTAATAATCAAATTTTGCTGGAGCTGATAGATAATTAGAGACAGATATTAGAGTACATTACATTATAATACTTTATAAGTGAATGAGTGAATTAAATGACTAGCAAGATTTGAACCTTAATATTTTACTGAAGTAGCTATTGAAAGACAAGTCACATAAAATATTCAATTGATAAATAATATTCTTAAAATATTTAACTGACCATTTTAAAGAGTATTAAGATTGGCAAACCGACTGGTCTCTAAAAGCAGCTAGTATCCAATAAAAGCATTTAATAATCAATAATTATCATGATATGAAAAA
>JAPMOQ010035420.1:0-14940 GCA_026543055.1 Argiope trifasciata | reverse complement strand
ATTTAATTTAATTTATGTATCTCTTGAAACAGTGAATTCTAATTGTTCTTATATTATTTTTTGCTTCTTCATTAATGAGTTTTCTCCGAACTTTTACCATTCATGCATGTATCCATAATCAAAAACTTATGCCTATTCTTCTGATTGTCTTTTTTATCGTTTCGTTTTTGATATATACAAAAAATAAGGCATAAAATTTGTTTTATTAATTAATTTAAAATATTGCATAATTATCACGCTTAATCATTTTAATTAAAAAATAAACAATATATTTTAATATTAGTAAATGTTTTTTTTATATAAGTTTCAGTTATTTCTTAAAAAAAGTTCGATATATTTTCATGATATAACTTTGATTCTTGTCGATAACTTTCTTAACTTTTCTTTTGAATTTATTGTTTATAGACCAGTGACACTTAGGAATTAGCACCTAATCGAAAAGTTACTTTTTTCTTACTATGCAGTTATATATATATACATGCGTACGAGCAGATCTCCTTAAAAATTCAACACAATTGAGAAATAATTTAGTGATGAAATATATTGAGCATTCTTTTAATAATGAGATGGTTTATTTTTTCTTTCTTTTCTCTCTCTCTCTTTTGAGAAAACATTATGAATAAATATTTTCTTGTAATTTTGGAAAGGTTTTGCTTTCAAAATAATTTAATTTTATATTTAATAAGTACATTTGTTTCCAATATTCTTATAGATTAGTTACCTTTGTGGTGACATCTTAATAAGCCAGTAACTACCACTAAATATTGGTGGCCATTTTTGTATAGTGGATAAGTTACTGGCTTTCAAACCCGAACATCGCAGGTTCGATTCTTGGCAGAATTCAGCCTACGTATTAGCACAATTCCGCCAACACACCTACGCCAAATTGGTGACCCGGACGCGATGAATTTTCAACAGCTATCTTGGCGCCATCTCTCCATCAGCAACACAAAGTCGTCAGACTCACTTGACGCAGCAGCAACGCTCGTACACTAGCCATAACGCTTGGCGCAATAAAATCGTTTGTCTCTCTAGCGAACTCACTGGGAGGGGAGTATTGTGGTGACATCTTAATAAGCCAGTAACTACCACTAAACATTGGTAGCCAATTTGTATAGTGGATAAGTTACTGACTTTCAAACCCGAACATCGCAGGTTCGATCCTTGGCGGAATTCAACATACGTATTGGCACAATTCCGCCAACGCATTACGCCAAACCTTCTTAATAATATTAGTGATTATTTTTGAAGAGTTGAAAGAATTTTTCTGATTTTAATTTTTTTTTTTAATTTTAATAAGATATTTTACTTAAATTCTAATTTTTTGTGGATTATAATCAGCTATGTTTTTCCTCTCATTTAGCGCAGTTCTCTAAATTGATCTAGAAACCACTTTGACCCAGTAGTAAAGTGTCATCTTCGGGATTGGAAGGTTCCAGGTTTAAGACCCTTTTTTATTGGAGAATGGCTGTATAAACTAACATGCTGCAAATTAAATCTGTAGGAACTAAACACCTTCTTGCTGGTGTATACTAGTTTTTGTCCTATTCTGTATGCTTCTAGGAAATTGTAATCTACTAATTTGAAATATGTGTAAGAAATATTTGTAATTTGTCTTAAAGGCCCATCTTCCATGTTGCTACGAATCTGTGATGAAGAAAGTTTATTTTTTTTTCTAAACTTAATTCTTATTATACTAATTTTAAATATTTATTTTCAAATTAAAAGTTAACGATACAAACTCCGAAGATCTTTGTTATGATTTTGAATATATGTTCAAGTTATAGAAGTAAAACCAACACGACAAGATTAGAAATAGAAATATTAACTTTGAAATGAAATGAAGAAAATGTTGATATGATTATGATTTCTGGTTTTTTGAAAACAATCAGATATCAAAACAGCTGTAAATTATGCTCGTTAGTAAAAGTTATGAAAATAATTTAAACAAAAATTAACAATATTTCATATAGCAATTTTCAAATAATGATCTTGCTTTAGTATTAATACATTTCTTTTATTGGATAGAATTAGTATAGTGGGTTGCATCGAAGACCTAATAGCAAAATGTCATCTTCTCATGAAATCGTGACTATTTAAGCACGAAATTTTGCAAATTGTATCGGAACTCATTTGTTGAATATTCAAGTAAATATGCTTGAAAAGTTTTTTAAAAAAATCCTTTACAGATGAAATAATCGGATTTCAAATTTTGAAATTAAATAGATAAAATTTTGAAATCCCTGATAATAGATATTGTTGTAACGATTGCACGCTGCGTAATTTAAAATTTACTTATTTTGGAATATGGAATGAAATTGTTGAATTGGAAAATAATTACATTTATTAGAGTACTAAGAGAGTATATTTTCAGAATATAAAGTGGGTAAGAATATTAAATCTATAAAATATTTATCAGTATTTTTAAAGGAATATCATTTTTGTAGTATTTCTTAATATATGATTTATTCAGCAATTTTTTTGATAAAAATTTTTATAGTAATATTTTAATAAATAATTAATTGGGGGATTCTTTTTGATAATGAGTTTTTATAATGATTTTTTTTCAAAGTAATTCTCTTTATTGAAAACATTATTTGCATGATAATAACCTATATTATTTTAGCTCATATTTGTGGGTCTGGGGTGTCCAGACCCACAAATCACTATATCACTTACATTTATGGAATTCGATAGTCGTAATAGGGATTCAATATACTTTGAAGTCAAAATTGTTAGATGTATTATGAAAAAGTCTTTATGGGTCATTCTACAGAAAACGCAGGTTTTGAAGTTAGATTTCACACACAAAAAAATTCTTCATTTAAAAAGAAAATTCATTTATATTGTTCTTTTCATACCCCTTTCTACTCCCATATAGTTGGTCACATTCTTTTTGGTTATTTTTGACCTTTTTTCTAGTAATTAAAATTTCTAGTAATAAAATACACACATGTAGCGGAGATACACTTTATAAAGTACCCATATAATTTAAATTTTTTGTAACTGTGTACATCATAATTTTTTGCAGATTAAAGTAACTACAACAATTGCCCATGAAAAATGCTTTATTATAAAATATGTTATGTAATACAAATTAAGGAAACAGTTTCTGCAATTATTAGTTTGACCATTTTTTATTTTAGATTATATGTGCTCAAGTTTTCACTAAAGACATATTGTTCTCTTTTATTCATAGTAGGTTGTCTCAAAACTTTAACAACATCACTTAAATATACTCCTGATATATCATCCTTTTCAGGGAAAACAAACGTGTCGTTAGAGCATTTCCGCATGAACTTTACAATAAATTCATTATAAGACTCTTGTGATATAATGAAAGCTACATAATGTTTGAAGCTTTTCTTGCCAGCTAATTTGATTATCACATAGTTATTTGGTTCTATTTTTGTACTGCTGATGGCATTTCTCATTTCTTCTTCATTAATATCTAAACTTGGTTCTGAGTTAGTGTCTGAATATACATCAGAATATTTGAGCTTACATTTCTCCTTATCTTATCCTTAACCACACAAAGACAAGTGTCCCCGGACTGTACATTTGGAGTTATAATCCAAAATGGCCTACATCGGCAGAATAATGCATAGGATAATTTAAGGTGTGGATTTTCTAAGCTGAATTTTGTATGAAGGTTTTTCAAAGTGTCATTTAAAAATCTTTTTTGCTTCTTTTCTTTGTACTTTGTGATTGTATCTTTTTTTCCGGGGAAAAGTCTGCTATTTTCATCTTTTTCTAAAAACTGCTGAATAACTTTCTTTTGAATTAAAAATATCTTTTTTTCAAATACTGGTTGAAATTTTTGCATTCTATAAGAAGTTAGAGATGATAAATGATAATTAAATTTATATTTTTTTACAATTCTTCCAGATAATTTTGCAATAAATTCTCTTTTTCTCTTTAAATCTTTTCATGTTTGAAACTTTCAGTAATTTGTTTCTCTATTACTCTTCCAAATAGTAATTTTTTTCTAACTAAAGGGGAAACATATTGTCCCTTTAATAAATTTTTAACAGTGGTCTTTGGGCTATTTTCAGAACCATTCTTTATTCTGTAACATCGTTGGCGATATTTATTTGCTTTTCTGGTCATTTCAGCTAATTTCTTTTCAAGGCATGTAATTTTATTTTTTATTTCTTTATGATTTCTTCTTCTCCTTTTCTGCCCACTACTCCTTCTTTTATCTTCCAATTCTCCTGTTTTGTTTGTTTCTTCTTCAACATTCTGCATATTTGGAGTAGGCAGAGGGGTTTTTAGATTTTCTTGCAAGTGCTTTCTCTGTTTCACTTTTGCTCGATATTTTCTAGTTTTTTCTCTCCATTCTTTCTGTAGTGCCCTTCTTTCTCGTTCTGACATTTTAGTAGAAGATGTCTTTATATAATTTTCATTTACACACTTTCTCCATCTGGCTCTTTCTTTTTACTTCATTTCATCATATTTCTTAGGATCTTGTTTAATTCTTTCTTTTGCACTCTCAGTCACTTTCCTTTTCTTCCCCATAATTCTAAAGAGAGAGAGAAAAAAAACTGTAAAATTCATTAATTAAAGATTTTAGATTCACTTTTATCTTTTTTAAAAAAAATATTGTTATAATGGATATTTATCAGAAAATATGTAAGAACTTAACAATTTACAACCTTAAAAATAAAGCAATTTGTAAATAAATATTGTTTAAAATAATATTTAAAAAGTGACAAAAATAATAATAGTAAAACTGTATGTCATATTAAGAAAATAGTTTGAACTAATTAAAAATTATATATTAGCCTTAAAATTGATTTTTAAAAAAGTTGTATCCTCCATTATACATAGTGTATCCTCCATTACATTTGTGTTGTAACGGAGGATTCATTCACGGAGGATACAAATTATTATGTTTTGTTTTGTTCATTATCCTGATTTAGGGTTAACACATCATGTTCATTATGAATATACTAAGAAAGTTATTTACTATTAACTAAGAAAGTAATTTTAGTAAATAAACAATTCTTACCTTAATAAAAAACAGGAACTGAGGATACACAAAGTTAAGGACCTAATTGACTTCAAACTGAATATTGCTCAAACTCTTCCAAAGTTGGCTGCTTAGCATCAATGTGAAGAACAGATATTGCAGATGGCTACTTGTGATTCTAAATATCTATAATAAGTTGACTGTACTGCCATTTATGAGAAATTTTTGCACTTAACTACATTCTGAATGGAGGATACAAGAAAGGCTGTGACTGTTACTCAAAAGATAATAAATGCTACATTTTTTAATTTTTTTTTAATACAAAACTCATTGAAATTATAAAAAAGCATCTGATGACTAAAATTAATTTATTATAGTTATTATATTTTTTGCTTTCAACAAATAAATGAAAAAGTAAATGGAGGAAAATATATTGTGACATGTAATGGAGGTATACAAGTATCCCTCCGTTCATTGAAAAATGCATATTAAAAAAAATAAAAACATCACAATTTTTATGAATTCTTTTCAAAAATGTTGTATAATATTTAAAAACTTTTAAAGTGATATTTTAAAGGAATTATTTCTGAAACTAACTACTGCAAACCAGAAATATTGCGTTTTTTGTAGAATGACCCTTATAAAGTTTTGGTGCTAGGTATTTATCAGTCTTTCCAAAATGGAAACCTAATATCAAAGATTGAAATTTAAATATCTTATGATCTTCAATATTCCTAACTTTACTAAATATCCTCTTTATACAATTAATTAGGTGGCCACTTTTTAATACATGATCTAAAGCCAAACTATTTGCCAAAAAATTTCAGGTTTAGGGACGGAATATTTTTATCTATTCTAGCTGATGTGGAAAATTTTTTGATGTATATTTATCCATACAATCAATTTCAAGTGCCATATATAAATATTAATTTGTTACAGAATATTATAAATAAGTTTAATTCTAATAAAGATCTTTTTAAACACTTAATAGAATTTGTTTAATATTGAGAATTTTTAAAAAAAATATTAAATTGTATCAAAATTGAGAATTGAAATACATATCAAAGAATTGAAATTAAAATTCTGCAATCTAAAAGTGTAATTTTTTAGTAATTATTCAAACATTTCTATCTATTTTAAAATGGAAATTGTTATTTTTTTTCATTGATTTTAAATTTTTTCCGCCATAAATTCAAAGATTTTCACTGAATTGATAGGGAAGGAGATTTTCATTCCATTATAGTTAGGTTGTAAAAGTCCTATGCTCTCCTGAGAGAGTACCACAGAGTAGACCTGCTGAGGTGTAAGTACACAAAGTCAATTGTAAGCATTCTCCTTTTCTTGCTGAAGTAATTCTTACAAATCTTGCAATTATTTTTGTTTTTTTAGATTGCACTTGATAGATAAAGCTTCTTCAATTAGAATCCATTTAATGTTGGACTTTAATTCAAAATAAGTTTACAATTATTAATGAGGAATATAATGTATGAAGGTTTCATCAATTATAACATAATTATTCCATTTCAGGAAGCAAAGTCACCTGGTCATTACAATACAAAATTGCAAAACTGTTCTACAGATCAAATTCTAATTGCAATTTTTGCAGCAAATATTTCAATCTAATTTATCTCATTTATCTTTTATTTAATTTGATTTTTTTATATAAAGTATCATTGCCATGAAAAAAAATAAGTGTATAAATTCATTACTTTTTATCATTATTATTTCATTTCCTTACCATAATATTTCATTTTTATAACTTTATATTATGTTGTAATTCCTGCTGACATTCATAACACCTTGGTTAATTCCAGGTTGAGTGGCATTTGCGCTCCACTAGTAAACCCCCCATGTCATTAAAAGATATCATTCACGCTCAGGATTGTCACATTATAACCGTTATCTTTGCATGAAAGATTTGGCGATTTTACAACGAACGCCAAATGGTAATCACAGTTCAGAGTAATAATGATACTCCATGTCCTTGAAAACGAGACGAAGCTTCCTTGGGAAAACGGCTGTCTACCCTTAATTGCGTTTTAGACGAGAGTTTAAATTAATAGAGGAAATGTGAGATATTTCATTTTAAAAATTTATGATAAAGGAACACGATTATAATTTTCTCGCACAGAAGGCCTTAATAATTTTGATATTCTTTATACAAATTCATTTAATAAAGTGAAGTTTAATTTTTATTTTTATGGGGATTTTAATCTCTATATCTCTTACTGTTTAACTTTTTTTAATAAAATGAAAATCCACAATCCCCTCCCTGTATTGACTCGCGTGACCTTAGCCGACACCAAGATAAGGATGGGTATCATTTGAACCCCTGATCCTTCTGGGAAAGGAAAGGAATTACCAGTAACACAAAACCTCTTGTGTCCCCATCCCCTTCATTAACGCCACGAAATCATAACATTTCATTAATTACCAAATATTAATTAGCAAAATAAAAGCATCTTCAAATTGCCAATTTTAAATGTTAAAATAAGTGCAATACAATTATTTTTAAAAATCTAGCATATTTTTTAACTATGTTTCATATAATTTTTTTAACAAATTGTACATAAGAAAGATACAGCAAAACGCGATATTTGTGATTCCCAAAACTATATAGTAATTGGAGTTAGAACAACTTAACACTAAAGTTAATGTATTATTTCGTTAAAATAAATAATAATTATATAAAATAGCGGAAATGATCTCATATTTTAAATGAAATACTATATAATTTTAAAATTCTCTTCAAAAAACTATAAAAGTTTTAAAGATCGTAATTTGTAAAAATAATCTCCTCTTTTTGTGTATTTTTCTCTCGAACAAGGTAATCCAGCGGATGCTAGCATGAAACTCATTCCATTTATATCATTTCCAAAAAAAAAAAGCTTACTGTTGCTTAATATTTCAAATATAGATTTTTAAAATAAAAAATTTACAAAAATGATACTATGTTTTGTTTATTCATTAAGAGGGCAAAAGTCAAATTAAGTCTGTAAGGCACACTTATATAATTCTCGTAGCACAAAAATATAGTTCACGCAAATTTAAAATATAAAATAAATAACTCCCACGATTGGTTTTTGTAGATTATTAAGAATTCCTTAATGAATCCGATGAGTTAAATACGATATTATTTATATTTGTTGTTTCCATACAGATTACTGAAAATTGAAAGCTACTCTGACCAAAATGATAAATCAGTTAATAATTTAATACAGTTGCATTCAATAACAGAAAAGGAATATCATTTAAGAAATTACCATCCCACATCAATGCGATTTTATCATTATCAATAAATGTTAATTAGAAAGTTTTCTTCAAATATTTGTTACAAAAAGATAGAACGGGTTTTTTTTACAAATGTATCTTATGCATAAAAAGAGTTAAAAGGTTCTTGATGTCAATCTTAATAAAACATAACAATAAAATTTGATATTTAACTGCTTCTACCCCTAGCAAAAGTACACTTCTTCCGAGTTCCCAAAGAATTAACTGACCAAACAACGCATCTATCAGTGTCAAAGATCCCATGGAGAACATGTGCCGTCAGAAATCGCCTCCGAAAGAATAGGAGGAAAATAGCAGGAGGACAATAAACATCAAACTACATTTTCAACCTCAGGCACGACCCCCGATAACAAGGCCCCTGCGGTGTTTCGTGACGTCACAACGAGCGGTTACACTTCATTCTCCCAACGTTGAGTCTCTGCGCGCCAGAGAGGCAGATATAATTATTTTCCCTTGTTCATATCGTTTCTTTAACATCCATACAATGCAAATTAATACACATATATTGTAGAGCCCATTAGTAATCAAATTGCAACCGCCTTCTACATCACCATGGAGGTACGGCGCCTGGTATGCATTACCTTTTTTGTATTAAGTGTAGGGCAGGGCATCTCCCCTAGATTTAAAACTATTTATTTTGCAAAAAACCTAATAAGTGAAAAATATGATTAATGAATTTCAAGACAATTCTACAGAAAAATGGTTTTAATACTATTTGCTGCACGTCAAATCCTGGAAAGCAATATTTTCCAAAATATTATTCCATTCTATCCACACTTCAAAAAACATCAAACAAAACTTTGAAACATTAGTAGAACTTTCTTATTTAACTATATATTTATCACTACTACTTTACTAAATTCATCAAGTTTCCTTCCCTTTCCTATTTTAGAAGAGCTTTTCATTTCATCATTCAATCATGCATTGACTTCAGACCAAATTTCCTATCTATACACATTTTCTGATTTCTGCTCTGAAATGCAATCGTCATCCTTCTACGTTCACTAAACATTATATCTATTGCGAAATATTTTTGATTAGAGCATTTCAAATATACTTCTTCAACTATGGTACAAAATTTCAATTATAATCTGAGCCATTTTTTCAATAAATTAGCCAGGGTGCAAGAAACCATTTGGAACCCCAAGTGTTTTGTAAAGCAAAAAATAAAGTATAAACATATTATGGTACTATTGCTTGTCTATAAGTAATTGCCTTTAATTACTTCAGAAAATTTACATTTTTGCTGATTTTTTTTATATTATTAGTACTTAAAATGCTTTTAAGCTTCTTCCCACCTCGCCCAACAACAATTCTTCCTTACTTTTAATTTTCTGATTTTTTTTGATTAAGTTGACATATTTGTAATTCTATTTTCTATCAATTCAATTTATTATCAATTACTCTGATATTTTTAAAACCTAAATTTCTTTACTTCATCTTCTGTTATTTCGGAATATAATCTTTTTCGAATTAGTTTTTTTTTTTTTAATCTTCGGAAATATTGAAGTGGCATCCTATCAGTTTTGCTTCGTATAAAAATGCATTGAACTTTCTACTGAAATTTTGAACTTCAATTTTAATTTTACTTATCAATCTAAAAAACTGAATCAAAACCAACTGTTTTTACTTGAAATAGTTCATTGCTAGTGTTAATTTTGGGCAATATTAAAAACTATGCTATTAAGTATAAAATAAATAGCGTTTCTTTTATAAAATCCAATGTTTTACCTTTGGATACTGCTGTATTATCTCTATTTGCTTCAGTAAATCGTTCTAGGACATGATAATAATAAACAAATGTATACTCAATTTTTTTCAAAAACTGTATATACATAGCTTTAACTGAATCCATTTTAGTTTCCCAAAAAGTATAGAAAAGCACATAAAAGTTGCAATATTCATTTTTTTTTGCAATAATACTGCTGGAAATGGTATCACAAACTAATAAATTTTAAAAATATATGATGTGCAAGACATATAAATTGTCTGTGGATTCATGGCATCTTTTCTAAATTGTAAAATTTAGTACTTTCCCATCGAGTTGCTATCTTTCCCTTACGCTTATCCTCTATAATTCCTAATATTTAAATGCAGTTCATTTAATCTTTTCAAAAGAGTTTTTGCTAGTCTTTCTCCAGTCAGATTGATTACTTTAATAAATCCTTTAAACATCTAATTTATATTTAATCTTTTCTCTTCAATGTTTTCAAACCTAATAATTGTTGAAGTGCGTTTGTTCTTAATGAAAAAAAAATCAAGATTATAATTCATATGGATACAGCTGTAAGTGGATGATTTCACATATTTTAATTTTGCAAAGGATTTCCTTTCATTAACACAGGGATATTTTGTTCATTTGATCACAGTGCTAAATGATGCCCAATTCCAATTTTCGAATTTTTTTTATTCAGTTTATATTATCTATTAGCACAAAGTAGTATTTACTAAATTATTCGATTAAACAGACAAAAATTTTCAATATTAGGTGTTCCTATTATTTTCATGGTTTTCACGAAATGAAAGGTTGTAACATGATAAATATAGAATCATAAAAACAATTATTTGAAGTAGTAATTTAAGCCGTTCCATTTTTTATTCATATAAATTTATTTGGTTTTCATCTACAGTAAAATAAAAATAAAAAGTTTATTTAGTAATTTTTTCCAACCAATAAAGGAATTAAAGTGACAAATAAAACGTTCATGATTCTGAATTACAGTTGACAGCTCTCTCCAGCTATTATAGCCATCTATAAATTTTGTAACTGTCCTTTTTTTCCTCATTCACTAAACTATTGAAAATTATCTCTGCTGCTAAATATTTTTGATTCGAAAATTTCAAAAATTCTTCATGTATGGTACATAGTTTCTGAATTATAATGTAAGAATATAAAATTACACTTGCAATGCATTTCTTGGGGTATAAAAGTTTACCTCGGCTTAAATTTTGAATTAAAGTAGTTGAGCAATCCAGTTCTTTTTCATTTGTTAAAAAATTTTTGCAGATGCTGCATTTCAACTTTTTAAGAACTGTGTGGACACAGTAACCACCTAAATAAACTAACACTGGTAAAACATCTTCTGATTTTTAAAAATCTTCTTCTGTAAGCAAAATGTTAAATACAGGTAATTTTTTAGAAATAGATTTTTCAAATTCTTCCCAATTTTCTCCAAATTCTTCCTGATAAATTTTGAGATTTCCATGTTTTTTTGATTTTAAACAAATTTTTAAAATACTATGCATTCTCAATTTGTTTTCACTTTCAAATACCTGTCGGAGTGAAACATGGTATTGTGCTCCTGCCATTTGTCTATATAAACCAAATCGTGCCTCTAAATTGTCGGTCTGAAATTTTCCAGTGAGAATGTACTTCATTCCTAATTTGTCCTGAGAATATTAAGTTACTTCTTTTAAAGCATATGTTGTCATGTAAAGAGCAGAATATGTTTCTTTTGTTAGTGTGCCGGTATCACATTTCATATTTTTCCAATCTTCCAACCAGTTCAAAAATTCATCTAAAAATTTGTATCTTTTGTCAGTTTCAGATGTTGTCAGTGGTTTTTTATATTCATTATTTTCTCGAATTCCTGTAAATGGAGTTTTTACATTAACAATATCCCACCATCTATTTATTATTGTTATGTATTCTGCTGTTTCTTTGTAGTGTGGGAACGCATATTTCTCTAGGTATTAGCTTTAGTAGGGTTTGATATGCATTTCATCTATTTGAAGAATCACGTTTTTATCTGAAGATACTATGAATTGTAATTTCTGCTTAATATATCTTAAAAAATGCAATTCATTCTGCTCTGATTGAGGGCAAGTGTTGATAGGTTTGCATATATTTCTCAAAGTCACAGGATGTGGTAACAAAATATAACCGGACTTTCTGACAAATTTATATGCATGTGATGCCATTGAATAAAATAATGAGCAGAATATCATCATTTCAGTAGATTACCTTTTACTATGCTCATTTTGAATAAGCAAGGCAGATTGCTCTTTCATAAATGTTATAACGTTGGTTAAAATTTCTTGGGTTATATTTAAATTATCCATGAAACCATGAATTTGGGAAATAATATCCGAATTCAGCAATGGGTTATTTTTCTTCATTTCTGGCAGATGCTCTAATATTTCATTTAAATTGTTAATTTTATGGATTTTTATTGGTAGGGAAGAAATATTTGGAATACTTGACTGGCTTGTTTTTCCAACAAAAGCTGAAACCTCTAATACATCATTTATTACAACAGATAATGCAATTTCAGGACCAGAACTTAATTCAATATTTACAAATAAAATTTTGTTTTCTTTATGAATGACACTCCAGAAATTTTTCACATTTACTAATGAAATGCGCTGTTTTAATACTTCCAAATTTTTAAATTCTCTTGTTTCATCGTATTTCTTTTTTTCTGTTATACTATCCTGGAGAGCTTTCTCTATATATTGAGTTCTCTATATATCTCTAATTTCATCTTTTTTATTTCGGGATTTTCCCTTTGAAATGTTGAAGATGACATGTAAGAGGCGCAATTTGGCATCTGAGATGGAATTGCTCCAGTGACTAAGCTCGGATATTTAAGAGGGGCACTTAATAATTTTCCTGACTTCGAATCAAATAGACTAGTTTCTCTTTCAATATCATTTCTTTTAAAATGTAATTCACAGACCTACAGTAAATGAAATAATTCGTAAATATTGACTTCTTTAAAGTTTAATTTAAATACAGTAACAAATATACAACATAAAACTATATATAATAATAAGTACGGATAATTTTTAATTTACTTACTCTCAGGTATTTATCGCTGTTATATAATAAAATTTAAATATGAAAAAGCTGTTATACATGCAATAGTAAACAAAGCATGAAAACATAATTGTGGAAAATATTCTAATTATTGTTGATAGTAATATTTCCTACATTACAGCATTTTATGAAATAATTTTTTTATAATGCACTTGATTAAAATCACGAATAATATATATTACTGAACTGTTAAGTTTCTAAAGCGAAAATAAATGACTTTTCATTTAGAAATATTTGACATTACTTTAAAACAATTAAATGAGCTTACCCTGCTATGCAGAGATGGATAAAATCCTTCACGATGTATGGCATTTAACCATTTCTTTTTAAGCTCTTCATTTTTAGGAAAGGCAAAAACACTTACTCTTGGGCCATTCCTGTAATTTCCTTTACAGTTTGGAACACAACAGATCAGAGGCATTTCTGTTCCTGATATTTAGTAAATCCAAATGCAAATGATTTTTAGTATATCCAATTTTTCTTGCAAATTAGAAAAAGCGCTTCTTGTTTACGCAAACACAGAAGGACCACTGGCTAAAAAATGGCGTGGTAGGGAAGAGTTCGTTTCTTATCAGTGAAACTTAAAGAGGGTGAAATTCTTCCCTCGGCCCCCAAAATTACTCCCACATCCTGTAACCTCTCGCAACGACGTCATCAATTTCTGTGACGTAAGTATTCTGGCCTTGTTATCGGGGATCGTGCCTCAGGCCAGCCATTCTTAACATCCCCTATATTGAATTGTAAAAGGGATCTGTGAATGGACCATTTTTTCATAGATTACAGAATCATTTGAAACCGCATATCACAGTAACTGGTGCTATTCACAGGAAGTGTTTGTAAGATTGAAGTAATTGCTTATTTTGGGTTATTTGTGATTTCTTGCTTGGCAATATGAATATCCAATAGAGATAATTTTTAATTGAACGTGAAATGACCTTTTGTTGGCATTCATTTTTAGGCGCCATCTGTTTGCAGTATATAGAACTAAAGTAAACATTTTAAAGAAATTATACTTTTTAATTTCGATTTTTTTTCAGAAAATACTTTAATCCAATAAATGAATTAATTAGATGGTTTGAGAAAAAATCATGTTTAAAACTTTAGCTCAAATAGATAAATTGTCAACCCCACATTACTTAAATTAAGAAATGAAATATTAATGATAATTAAAAATATTTTTAATTCTAATTAGTAATTTTTAATTAAAAGTGTGATTAAAATAACAGTTATTTGGAAAAAATATTTAAAAATAACAATAGCAAAAATATTTGTTACTAAAAAAATCCTGGATTATGCATCTCTAATCTAGGGATGACGAATATTTTCAGAACGGTTATTAAGTCACCAATATCAGAAAGTCATAGATACCAGTGATCAATACTTTTCATTGAGAGGTGTGATTCAAATCACACCATGGTAAGGGTGTGATTTGAATCACACCCTTACCATGATCGTATCGTATTGTTGATATTTCAACTACAGCTCTTGCAATCACATTAGAAAGTTACAATAGATACGATCTATCCAATAGAAGCTCTCAAACAGAATTCAGTTATTCACAGGGATAGGGAAAGTCCCTTACACAATGATGCATTTCTTGGAACAGACCTCCCACTAATAGTTCTGGTGGGGTGGGCAACAGAGCCTATTGTTCACATGTAGACACGTTTCTCCTTTCACAAACAGTCTTAGTTCTGAGCTGTTCAGGTCTTATCGCGAGATAATGACTATTGTTGGAAGCAGTTGCGCGGCTGATCTTATTGTACGGAAACAAGATTTCTTTCGCACTCAAGTCTCCGCAGGAAGATTTAAAAAAAAATTTACTGGTATTTAACACTTTTATCGATTTAATGATATC
>JAPMOQ010035413.1:438-22048 GCA_026543055.1 Argiope trifasciata | reverse complement strand
CTTTGGTTTTCCAACAGCTCTATTTATATCATCGCGATATGTATTCTTCTTTTCTGCCAATTTTTACGGATGGCTCGAAATCAGATGGATATGTTGGTTGTGGGGTTGTTCTTGCATCTGATACACTGAGCCACCGTCTTCACAATTCCTGCTCTGTTTTTACTGCTGAGTTAGTGGCAATTTTCTGTGCTCTTCAGAAAATATCAACCTCTGCTCAGCGTAAATTTATTATCTATACCGATAGCATGAGTGCTTTAGAGACACTTTAAACTACCAAAAACAGATGCATCCTATTGCGCTCAAAATTTTATTCATCCTGCGACATTTAAAAAATAATGACTTCCAGATTATTTTCTGTTGGGTGCCGAGTCATGTTGGCATCTTGGGAAATGAGACGGCGGACTTGGCCGCAAAATCTGCAACAACCTTCTTAAACATAGGTATTCCCTATTGTGACATTAAAAGGTCCATTAATCATTACATCTATTCTGACTGGCAAAAGTCATGGGATTTACAGATCCAAAATAAATTACATTCCATTAGAACTGATATTTTTCCTTGGCCTGTTAATCTTCTACGTGAGATGGATGTTAAATTGACGCGTCTCCGTATAGGACATACGCGTTTCACTCACAAACACCTAATTTTTGGCGAAACCGCCCCTATGTGCAACAGCTGCCAAATTCAATTTACTGTTCATCATATTTTAATTGACTGTCCTGTTTTTAATACTTATCGTTCTCGTTGTTTTACCACGTCTTCAACACTACAAGACTTGGTGGGTGAGAAAAACCACCCAAATATTTTTAAATTCTTAAGAGCTATTGGGTTTTTTACGTACATTTAGTTTCCTTTTAACCTTGTATGCGTTAAGCATTGTTAATTAAGTTCTTGTTTTTTACGTCACTATATAAAAATAATAAAGCTCATAGATTTAAATTTTGAGATACTAAAAACTTTTGCACATCCATTTCATAGTTTTTGTCTTCTGGCATCTGAGCTATTCATTTGCAAATGAATTTTTTTTTAAAAAAATATCTTTTATTTTTTACCTTTTGATTGGCGCAGTATGGCCAAGTTTGGCTTTTGTGCCATTAAACCACATACAACTTAACTGTCTTCTCAATAATAACAAGCAAACGTCCTGCCATGCGCTTACACGTGGTTTCCACTGCCTCGACCTGGCCGTATGCTCTCCAGAGCTGCTACCGTTATTGAATTAGACAGTTGGGGATGATCTGCAGAACAGCGACCACTTTCCCTTAGTTATCTCCTAAGCTGATAGAGGCGTTGCGACTACAAGTCCTCAACGTTTTCTATTCCAGCGGGCTGACTGGAATACATTTTTCAAACTAGCAGTTATCAATGAGGCTATGATCAGTGATATCGTTATTTTGAAAGCAGTGCAAAATGTAATCGACATGATAATGAACGCCGCTAATGCCACCATTCCGAAAACTACCACACGGTTAAGAAAATTTCGTAGACCGTGGTGGAATGCAGCATGTTGGACAGTCATAAGAAACAGAAAAAACTTTGGAATCTTTTTAGGAGGTAACCTACGACAGAGAATTTGATTGCTTTTAAAAGAGCCAAGGCGCAAGCCCGCCGCATTCGGCGTCGTAGCCAGAGAGAATCATGGATTAATTTTGTCTCGTCCATCACATCCTTCACTTCCAGTAAACTTTTATGGATAAAAGTAAAAGCCACTAATGGGATCTATCATGAATCATCTATTCCTGTTTTGAAAACCGGTAATATGATACATTCGAGCCCATTAGACGTCATTAACCTTCTCGGTCAAGCGTTTGCTCAAGTTTCCGCAACTGATTCTTATAGCCCTCAGTTTATGGCAACTAAGAATCGAGTAGAACAGTTGCCTTTGCGCTTCAAAACTGAAAAAGACATTCCATATAACTGGGAATTCAGGATGCATGAACTAGAGAGGGCTCTATCCGAAGTCCATGATACTAGCCCTGGACCAGATGGAATCAGGCATAACATGATTCGCCATTTAAGTTCCTTTTCACTTTCAAATCTCTTACTGCTTTATAACAGAATATGGACAGAGCAGAAATTCCCTTCACAATGGCGAGAAGCTATAGGGATTCCTGTCTTAAAACCTGTCAAAGAACCATCCATCCCTCTAAACTACAGGCCGATTGCTCTTACTAACTGCCTTTGTAAGACTTTCGAGCGCATGGTCAACGCTCGACTTACTTTTGAATTGGAGAAACAAGGATGCATCTCCCCGTTGCAGAGTGGTTTCCGTAGAGGGCGGTCTACTTTTGACAACCTCGTTATACTTGAAACCCAAATTCGCAACGCATTTGTTAGAAGTAACCACCTTGTTTTCATATTTTTCGACATAGAAAAAGCATATGACCGTACATGGCGCTATGGCATGCTTTCTACTCTATTTGATTTGGGTTTTAGGGGTAACATGCCCATATTTTTACAAAACTTTTTAACTCAACGTTCCTTTCGTGTTGGAGATGGTAACTTTTATTCTAATAATTTTATCCAAGCAGAGGAAGTTCCGCAAGGAAGTGTCTTCATCGTTACACTTTTTATTGTTCGTTTGAGCCAAATTTTAAACCAGTTGCCTCCATCTATTAATGGAACACTTTATGTAGACGATCTGCAGATCTCATGCCAAGGAAGTAACATGGCACTAATTGAGAGACAATTGCAAGGCGCAGTTAATAAACTTGTAGCTTGGTGCGATAATGATGGTCACACTATCTCCCCAGAGATGAGTAGTTGCATTCATTTCTGTCGGAAAAGAAACATTCACCAAGATCCTTATATTCGAATTAAAAATACTGCATTCCTGTTGTGAATGAAATACGGTTTTAGGGAGTGATTTTCGATCGTAAAATCACCTTCTTCCCGCATATATTTGCGAAAGAAGTGTGAGAAATCATTAAATATTTTAAAGGTTCTCTCAAAAACATCTTGGGAAGCCGATCGAACATCCCTTCTCCGCATTTATCAGGCAATTATTCTTTCTCGGATAGATTATGGATGTATGGTTCCACCCGCTCATCTGTTTTGCGGCGACTGGATACTATCCATCATTCTGCTTTGCGCATTTGCTCTGGTGCGTTTCGTACGTCTCCAGTTGAAAGCCTCCATGTTATATGTCACCAACTACCACTTTCCTTAAGACGAAAGAAACTGTCTGCCATATTTTATTTCAGAACAAAATCTGTTCTAAAGCATCCACTAACGAAATTTCCCTGCCGGTTAGTGTTCATCGTCTTCACAATGCTCTTATAATGCTCGCCCTTTTCATATCCTACCATTTTGTGAGGGAACAAGATTGCTTCTTAGTAATTATGTTACCTTATTAATGTTTGTATTAAAAGTGTTGACTTTTTTAGTTTTCCATCTTGCGATTTTCCACAGTTTTCTTTCTTGAATCCTTTCACGGGATTTGACAAATCATTAACTTCTCCTGTAGTTTTCCAACAACTCTTTTTATATCATCGATATCAGTATTCTTCTTTTGAGCTTATATTTAGGATGGCTCGAAATCACATAGATATGTTGGTTGTGAAGTCGTTCTTACATCTGATACTCTGAGTCACCATCTTCACAATTCCTGCTCTGTTTTTACTGCTGAGTTAGTAGCAATTTTCTGTGCTCTCCAGAAAATATCAACCTCTGCTCAGCGTAAATTCATTATCTACACCAATAGCATGAGTGCTTTGGAGACACTTTCTAACTACCAAAATCGGATGCATCCCACAGCCCTCAAAATTTTATTCACCTTGCGTCTTTTAAGAAATGATGATTTCAGGATAATCTTTTGTTTGTATTTTGGGAAATGAGACGGCGGACTTGGCCGCAAAATCTGCTTCGTCTTTTATGAACATTGGGCTTCCCTTTTGCGATGTTAAAAGGTCTATTGGCCATCACTTTTCTTGTAACTGGCAAAAGTCATGGGATCTTCAGATCAATAATAAGTTGCATTCTATTAAAAAGGACATTGTTTTATGGCCTGTTCATCCTATACGTGAGATGGATGTGAAGTTAACTCGCCTCCGTATAGGGCATACCCGTTTCATTCACAAACACCCAATTTTTAGCGAAAATGCGCCTGTGTGCAGCAGCTGCCAAGTTCAATTTACTGTTCATCATATTTTAATTGACTGCCCTGTCTTTAATACTTATCGTTCTCGTTTTTTTACCGTGTATTCCACATTACAAGACTTGGTGGGTGAAAAAAACCACCCAAATATTTTTAAATTCTTAAGAGCTATTGGTTTTTTTTACGTACATTTAGTTTGTTTTTCTTGTTTCTTACGTCATTATATAAAAATGATATGACTCATAAATTAAAATTTGAAGATACTAAAACAATCTGTCACATCAATTTCATATTTTTATCTTATGACATCTGTGCTGTTTCTTGACAAATGAGTTTTAAAGAAACATCTTTTATACTTTTACCTTTTGATTGACGCAGTTTAGCCAAACATGGCTCTTGCGCCAATAAACCACATTCAACTACAACTACTGGGGTTCATAGCTGCATTTTCTGTACCTTCATCATCATTGTCTTCGCTCGATACCCCCACACCCATATTATTTTAAAGTAAGAATGAAAGACTCATTAATATATAAAGTATTAAAAAATTTAACCAATTTTTTGATATGGTCTGGGAGAAAACTGTTAAAATAATAATATTTTAAATTAAAAAAAAGATAACATTCAAATTTTAATAAATAATTTAATTATATAATATTTTAATAAAACATATTTTAGAACATATTTGAAATGTTGACATATAAAAATTGTAAGAAAAATATTTCAGAAAAAAATTATGAATATAAGTACAGCCATATTGTGAGTATTTTCATTATTATGCAAAAAATTCTCAATTAAAAAGAATACGATGTAACGATTATTTAGCAGTCAACGTGTAAAATATGCACTTTAAAAAATACTAAAAAATACAAACTGTAAACTTCTCTAATAGCTGCCAATTCGTTCTGGCTGATATTGGGCATCAACGCCATGTTTCAAACGTTATGAATAGGGATTCATCTTCCCGTGCCTTTTTATACTAAAACATTTCTAACAAAATGTTACGATCAATCATAAAAACTTTATCATATTTCGTTATTAATATTAAAATATTTATATCTAATGTATATTAAAAATGTCTAGACGGTTTGAGAAATCTTATAAGATATAATTATGCATGCATTAGGAGATTTGAAACCATTTAGACAGGTCACGAACTATAAATCTAATATCATCTAGACGATTTATAAAAGATAAAATTTCTTAATATTAGTAAAATAATATTAGTAATATTGGGAAATAACTGCTGCTCTCTTTGCATTAGAAAAAATATACCACAGTCCTCAAGAGAAATTACACCGATTCATTAAGTGTTTTACAGTCTTTAAAATCATACCGTCTTCATTCTAGAAATCACCCATTAGTTTCTAAGATTTTACACCTTTTCAATAGACTTTCCTCTTGTGGATTTAAAATTATCATCTGTTGGGTGCCTTCTCATATAGGTATTTTGGGCAATTAAAAGGCGGACACAATGCCGCCAAATCAGCTACTACTACAGCAAATATTAATATCCCTGTAAGTGATTTGAAAAAACACATAACTTTGCTCTATCTCTCAAAATGGCAGATGCAGTGGGATCTGTGAACAGAAAACAACCTCGTGTTGAACTTTGGCCATGTCTTCCAAATCGAAAAGCGGATACAATCTTAACCCGTTTGCGCATTGGTCATACTAGATTCACCCATCGCCATCTACTTTTTTGGAGAAGAGGCACCATGATGCATCAATGCAATTGCATCTTGACTGTTTACTATATTCCCACCGAATGTCCAAACTGTAGTAATCAACGCTTATACCATTTTAACAAATTCATTTTTTCTGATTTGCTTGATAAGCCACCACATGCTAATCTTTTTGCGTTTTTGAAATCAGTAGGTTTTTATCTCCATATTTAAATATCCTTAATGTTTTTACAATGCATTTTATAGCTGAAATTATATATTTTAATCCTAAAAGAAATAATGTTTGGCGCAGCATAGTCAACACCATGGCTCTTGTGTCAATAAAATCCAAAAAGTCCAAATTCGAAACATGATTCGTGATAGATAGGAAATCATTCCGCATTCGTCATGAATTTTGAATTGATGCATTTTCAATCTACTAGATGATTTAACACCCAAATAAAAAAATTTCGAACTGCAGCAACATCTCGAAGCGGAATGAATTGATGAAGGATGATGCAGATTTGAATAATTTCAGTGTTCTAGGAAACTGAAACATGAAATTTTTTTCATTAAATCTCCTCACATATCTCATGAAGCCTAACTCAATCCAAAGCCAACATGTAAGAGAAAATGAATGAAATGAAAAACCGGTATTTATTATTTTTTTGTTTGTCATCAATTCGAGAGAAAAAACAACCAGTGAATAACTGTTGTCGCTTCAGTAATGAAATACTTTAATATCTTCTTCCATTCTTAACAATGTAATTGGTTCATTAAATAAATTTCCCTTTCGGTAATTTCAAGAAGAAAAAAAAATGGGAAGAATATTCTTAATTTTGAAAAGGAGGAACCCCTCACTTAAATATCAAATTAAAATGAATACTTTTTTCCTCCCAAACAAGTTTCAGCAAATTTTTAAATAAATTACATATTCAACCCACGACTGAAAAACCACGACGGTCACCAATTAAAAATGAAAAATTTTACAGATTTGCCTTTAAACAAGGTGACTATGGATTCATCCAAATATTCTAGAAGTTAATGAAGCTATGTTCCGATGCTAAAGAAGCCCCATTAACTTATTTCTAAGACTGTCCATCCACAGTTTGCAAAACATTCTTACAATCAAATTAGTTCATTTTAATAAAATATTGATTGAAAAAAGTTGTGATTTTGAAAAGAAATGTATTATGTCTAATTATCTCACATTTAGTGCACTACACTGTTCAATTTTACTACAACGAAATTAATATTGTAATTAAAAGTATCACACTTTTAAAAATGTAGAGCATCTGGATTTTAGACGTAAAAATCGTTACGATAATCAAAGTTCATTAAATTACTGATGCGGTACTAATTCTTCTATTAATCAGGGCTTACAATAACCGAAGAAAAACGGAAGGATCAGTTTATTTTCAAAAACTGTTTGCTTTCTTTAATAATTGAAATACTGGCTGGAAAGATTCAAGATAGCAGTCGGATTTTACTAATATTTGGAACTGGAATCGCACATGGTTCCAAATTTGGCACAAATTTCTATTTAAGATGTTAAACCTGCGAACCATTTTTTTACATAGATTTTTGTGGCGTTTAATTATTGAGTCCATTTATGCTCAAATAGTGGAATAGATAGATTTCTTCTAAGCGGATTTTGCTCAGTATTTTTGATAAAATTCTACAAATTTGGTGAAACGATAGTGTTTAAAATTTCATTTATCTGCCTAAAAGAGTTTTGAATTATTATATTCACTGGTATAATACCAAATATAAGTTTTTCGGATTCCGGGAGGTCTGAAATGTTTGAATTCTTTAAATTCCTAATTTTTAATATTTTGACTGTAACAATACCTTATCGCTATGTCGTATATGATAAAGTAGAAATGCAATATTACATATTGAAGTAAGCATAGGTAATCCTTATATCGTTATCGAACAATTCAATATTTATCGTAAAATAAACAATATAAAAATCTATGTTGTAAAAATATTATATTATTGAAAAAATTTCAAATTTTTAGTAAACGTCAATCGTTTCAATTAGAAATGAAAATTTATCA
Organism: Argiope trifasciata; assembly: GCA_026543055.1. Classification (NCBI taxonomy): domain Eukaryota; kingdom Metazoa; phylum Arthropoda; class Arachnida; order Araneae; family Araneidae; genus Argiope; species Argiope trifasciata. The sequence goes on along the minus strand of JAPMOQ010035413.1, from coordinate 14,228 downwards.
ATGCATTTTAAACATATCTCAAGAAATAAACTACCATTTGCAAATATTTTTCTTTTAATTCAATGCGAATAATATTTTACGATGGAAAGTATGAATTTGTCTTTATATTTTTCATTTATATTGAAAGAAAAAAAACCGCCTGCTTTTTCTTAATTAATATTATAATAGGATTCTTATCTTTTGCGCCGTGAAGTATTTCATCTATAACTAGTTAAATTGGTGTAAAAGTAAATTTATCATGTAATTTTTTTAATGTCTTTCAGAACTATTGAATTTATTTTTAACTGCACGTCATTGACAAATTTTAAAGCTTAACTACATGTTATGGACAATAGATTAACATGCTATTTTTGAGATTAATCGGCAAATAAAAGTACCCATACCTGGGTTACAGTCATAATGATTATCGTCCCATTGCACTATCTTTTATGCAATATACTCTCAATAATGTGGTGGACCGCAAACCAAAGTACCATCAAATTTACAAACAATTAAAAAACACACAGCTACTGGAAAATTGTAAGCGGATCGTTTTATGTAATATTCAGTTAGTATCACTTAGTATTAATCTTTACTCCACCTGCAATTATATAATTTCAAACAATAGAAATAAAAAATAGAAATTATATTTTATTGTTTTCAAAACTGGTTACATTAATAATTTTCTCTCGACCAGAGGTGATTTATGCCATTTGGCAATACTGGATTTCATCCACTTAAACTCGCAATTTCAACATTTTATTGTTAATGAGCTTGATAATAGGAAATATCGTTCATCAGATGTATTTTATAAATCTAGGTAGATGCAATAAATCAAAAAAAAAAAAAAAAAACCTGAAGAAATGCCTTCACTTTTGTTATCTCTAACATAAGCAAAGGTAATAATTAAAAACCTCTAAAAATTCATTTGATTGAATATTAGATTTGAATATGTAGTCAAGTTAGAAACAAGACTCCATAGTTTTAAGCCAAATCAGCCTAATAACGTTTGAAATAGATCGTTCGTAACGATCTCATGGTGAAACAACTTAGCCAATTTCATCCGTCTAATTCAGTCCATTTCTGAGTTATAGACTTCTCATGACACATACAGATGATGCAGTTCTCATGAAAATACAAATGAATAATTGTAAATACTATTAGCTAAATCGTAATGCATTTCGGCATCCTGTAATGTTTGAAATCGTGTCTTTTCAAATATTAGAGGTTGCACAAGAAAAATCCTGTAATATTTGTCGAGTTTACAGTGTTGGATTACGCACCAAATTCCATTCAGCTGTTGCCTGTTCGAGACCTTTATAACAAGTCGCAAAGAGACAGACTTCAGTTGACGATTTCAATTCAAGGTTTTCAGGAATCTGAAAATTCGGCACAATTTAATTTACTATATTCTATCCATCCAGTTAGTTATACGTTTCATTTTATATCACTTAAAATTCGCATTTGCTTTGATTCAAATTTAGATTCTAAACTATTCAACGTGCATTTATTACTTACTAAGAACATAACAGTCCTGGTCAATTTTTAGGCTGATGGTTGTGTCAATCGTGATGATCTTAGCTGTTTTATAAATCTTGTGATTATTTTATTAGAGGTTTGAAGCTACTACGTAAGATTTGAAGATAATATGAGTTACTCAATGAAGGACAAACGTAAATAAAATTAGTTAACAGTAGAGAATAAAACCTAGAAAGTTTCAAGATAAAGTCAAGATTTTTTTTATTAATACTTGGAATACTTATATTTGAAAAAATTAAATACGTTTAAGTTTAATACAAGAAGATAATTTTATTACAGGATAATTGTATTAACATAAAATTACAAAGATTTGTTTCTATAAAGTCAAAATCATCTTATACGATATTTATCGAGTGTTTCGAAATCTTAATAATGATTAAAGAGACAAATTTTTTATTCTGTTAATTTGCTGATATAAGAAATGGATCCCATTGAAATAAGCCTAAGTATTAATATAAAATTGTTCAAACGCAAAAAAAAAACCCTTGTTTTTTTAAATATTCGAATCTGATACTTTTTGAATAAAAGAAGTGATGGGCCGATAACATTTTAATACCATCGGAAGAATAATCTTAATATAAAAAAAATAAGAAGGAAAAAAAAAACATTCTTAATTGTAAAGTCACGAATTTCTTAATACAAGGCCTCACAACTCCCAACACTTTCAGCGTGTCCCATCGCGAGATAGGGCGGAATGTCTAGAAAATTCTAAACGCAATTAGTGTTATAAAATGCGGTTTGTTCACGGTAGCTGTAGTAGGGAAGTGCGGTGAGTGTGTTGCTAGTTATATTTGAAAGTGTTCTGATTTTTTTTTTCATATTAATTTTAATTTATTGTAATAAAGATGCCTAGTACATGCTGCGTTCCCAATTGTATAAGTAATTACTCAAAAAACAGCCCCAATGTTCCTGTATTTTCGTTTACACGCGATGATAACAGTAGAAGAGCATGCATCTCTGCAATAAAGCGGAATAATTCCGTGTCAACTAAATATAGTAGGATAAGTTTGATTTTTTAATACAGTTTTTATTTAATTATTTTTCTGTACTGGAAACATTTAAAATTATATATATCTTCCATTTATCTTTATGTTTGCTCTAGATTTAGTTGTTTATGCTTCCAATTACTATCATATTGTTTGCTTTAGCTAAATAATTTTTTTTCTTTGTTTCATGTTACTTTTGATAGTCTTTTTTATATTTCTTCTTAATATTTAAAAGGCTTCGTATTGATATCTTTTTTTTATTATACATCATATATATTTTTTTAAATCTGATTTAGGCCTAATTTTTGTTTCGTATATGTAGGTCTGTGCCAAACATTTTCAACCAAGTCAGTTTTTAACCGTTAGAGAAGCATTTAATACTAATACAGGAGAACTTATTCAAGTACCACTGGAGTGCCAAAGGTAAATTTTTTTAAATTTTAAATTATTGTCACCGAATTCTAAAGTACTTAAGTTATTTATTATTATTATGGACTTTATAAAAAGATTTAAAATCATCTAATGAATAAAAAAACAATTTTAAAAATATAAATCATGACTATAGACTGATTAAATTTATATTTTGTACTAGAATATTTTGTAAAAAAGTTAGAAATAGCTGTAAAAACAATATGAATTGCATGCTCATATAGGCTTAGAAAATGTAGATTTTTTTGTTTATGTATAAATATTTATTATTTTTAAATATCATTAACTATACATAATTTTTAATTATAAATGAATGCAACGTTTACAAAATGTCTGAAATTTTTTTTTGGAAATAATGAAATGATACCGTTTTTAATCCAATTTTTCACACATATACAGCTTATGTTGTTAACTTTTAGTTAATGCATTAAGAAAGCATCTATTCTGATTTAAATTTTAATAAACTTCCAATTTCTTTAAATATAAAAATTTAATTTTTTTTCTAGGCTTGTACTTGGTGCTGCACCTTCAATTTTCCTTAATTTGCCTGATCCTTTTCCTCACAATCAAAAGTAAGTAGAGAAACTCCAATGGATAGGGGCAACACGTAAAGATATGGAAAATATGAAAGCAACTTTAAACAGCAGTCTCCAGGCCATAGCAAATAAAGAGGAGACTGAAAAAAATCAATCCTTTTTCTGATTTAATATTAAAATTTTAAATCATATACGTGGAATGTAATTAACAAAACAAGTGAAATAATTTTTATTTGTTTAGATACTTCTCATGCTCTTAATTTAAGTCATTCTTTATTTATTTCTTCAACTCAGTAATTGTTTGGATGTGAAAAGAAAAAAAAAATAAGAATTCAGTCTTTGCTAAAACTAAAACTGTCTGTTCCCAGCAAATTTTTCGGTTCCTTTAAAATTACGAATTCTGAAACTGATGATAGCTTTTCGAATTATTATCCAAACTCTTCAACTGCTTTCATCGACCTTAAAATAGAACCAATAGACATTTCGAATTTGCAAGAAAGTCTTCCTGTTTTAATGTATCTTGCAGGATATTGCATTTTTTCTATTTAAAAAAAATCTAAGTGCACTGTAGATATTTACACCAATTAGATAAAGAGATAGAATAATCCCAAGAATATGAATATTTAAAAAATTTAGATAGAGGGAAACTTTCTTTTCCACAAAAACACATTTTGAATGCAGTGCTCTGTAATTTTGTAGTATTTAAAAAAAATATGCGATGAATATGAGTCTGAATTCCTAAAACTTCGTGACCAAAGAATGAAAGTTGCTTGTATTACATATTCAGTTTTAGAAAAAAATGGATTCTGCGTTAGTGAAGCATGTGATGAAGGTCATCAGTTTCATTATATAATCTGGAAAGTTATTTGGTGCCTCACAAATATATTTTCGAATAATTATATTAAGAAAAAAAATGATAATTTAGCTAAAGGTTTAGTTAAAGGGGGAAAAAAACTTAGCTGTAAAAAAAAGCAGAAAAAAGGAAGGAAAAAAAATTGCTAGTTTGAAAGAGGGAAGGGATGATAAAAATATTTAATATTAAACTTTCAAGCATAACTAGTAATATCAGCTCAAATTTTTAATTGTTATTTATCATAATTGTTTCTTTTAATGTTGTTATTAACCTTATTTGTAAGTTTGTATTTCAACATTATTTAATATTATAATTATTTTCATTTCTATGTGTGAAATGTACAATAAAGTTTGAAAACAAAATGTATTTTATTATTGTGTCTGAAAATAAAATTTTATGATTCTCAAAGTTGGATTTTATGTATTCTTTTACTATTTTTGCAGATTGAATTTAAATTAAAAATACAATGAAATGCAAAATCAGATACAATAAAAGCTAGTTTATTAAAGTGTATGAATTGTTAATATATTAAACGAATGCAATTCTTAATGTGAAAAAATAAAAACTGAAAGCAATTCTTTTTGATCAATAGAATTATTTGGTGGAAAAGTTAAATTTTATATTGAATACATTAATATCTCATTTAAAAGCTCATAAGTAATTTGAGAAATAAACAATTATTTTAATTTATATAAAATCCATATATTACCTGCCACTGCAATAAAAAAAACATCAAAAGCTTTTAAAAGTCTTAATGACTAATTTAATTTTGAACTTTAAAATATATTTTCAAGAAAAAGATAAAATGATTTTTAATGAAATAAATTATCCATTAAAACAGGAAGAAAATTAACTATAATACCCCAATATTTATCTAACAAATTTATGTTGTGATTTGAATCTTTAAATGTTTGAAAATTTGAATGTTTCTTTCATTCCCACAGGGAAGAAATAACTCTTCTTGAATAATTTTATGCAAGATAAATGTCTTAACATTAGAAATAGTTATTTTTTAAATGAATTTAAAACATCAAGGAAAAAGAAACCGATCAAATAACCTGGCACCCAAATGGTTTCTTGCACCCGGGACCACTCATTGAGAAGGCTGGGTCTGCTGGAGAAGTAGAATTAATGGGACAAACTATGAAATAGCTCAAAACAAAGCTCCTGTAGTTAGTGTTAAATTTAATCTGATTCGAGCAATAGGATACTGCTAGGATATTCAACCAGTAAACACTTTAAACATGATCGAAGTTAAAATGGATGTTGGACCTTCCAAATATTTTGTTGTGAAACGCATGAAATTCATTGAGGCATAGAAAGTGTGTTGAGGGAGGCATGATTTTGCCTACCAACCTTAATTTCACTTTCAACTCATTATCGTGTAAATGATTTGAATATAAACGTCCATTCAATAATACCCAGCTTATTTGACAAGAAAATTTGGTTCATAAATGCGCATATCATAATTACTAAATTTATCATCCTGAACATAAAGCAAAATAATTATAATTCTTATTATATAATGAATGCATGTTGAATGATTGTAAACGTGAAACTAATATGGAAGAAATTCTAACTTGCAAAGAGCTACGTGAATGAAATTTGATAAACGGAAGTTACACTAAATTTGCATTAATTTGACAAACAATCGATAGTGAAAACTATTTTGAAGGGAAATGATTTTTTCCTCCTGTTCGTATATATGTTAATATGGTTATTTAAACACGCTGGATTAGCGATATTTGGTAAATTATTTTTAATTGAAAAATTGCAAATAATTATGAATTCCGTGAGAAATTCGTCTATAACAGCTACTGTGGTCACCCATAGTCATCTGAAAACTGAAACACACAAACAAAAAAGAGATAGAGATTCGAAATCGCATCTTTTGCAGTGACATGCTATAACAAAAGAATTAATAAATAAAATTTTAACTATGCTAATTATAAGAAGAGAAAAACAGAACAAGAGGCACATGAAACAAAAATAAATCAATTAAACTATAGAGTGAAAACACCAAAAAATAATAAGTTATAGTTATTATACCAACCACTATTTCTGGGTGCTCTGAGGAGTTCAAAAAGATCACTCCAGACGTTCACTGTGGTCCTCTTTTTAATAGGGGAGGGGATTAAACATTTGGCATTTCGGTTAGTGGGTTTTTCTGAATGACCAACTGCTTCGGTCGAATTGGCTTAGAAAATTAATGATTTCAGACAGAATATTCTGATACCATTTTTGAGAATTGCAGAAACCGAACTTTTTCTCTTTCTCCTGTAGCTTTTTAAAAAGTAAAAACAATATGACATTTCAATCGAGTGACTCTTTTCCTTTATTTTAGAATCTGATTTTGTGCATAGTAAAGTTCCTCCTCTCTTTCCACTTGTAGTGTGTTCAATTCGCGTTATTTTCAAGATGGCTGGTGCCGTGTTTAATCCATTTATCTTAAGTGGCAATTTCTAAATCCACTCTCATCTCGTTAATCCTTGATTACCTTAGTGTACTTTGTATAGAAATGAGTACACGAAACTTTCATATTCTTGATTATTGTATTAGTTTTATATTTACAAAATATATAAAAAAACATTCGAAGATTTCGAGTCCGTTCATGGTGAAAGACACGACCTTCCTCCAGCGTCTCTCGTCCTTATCTCCTTCATCGACCTTTCTTGCTGTTTACCGGAGTACCCGCCCGTGTTGGGCTACCTCCGCTCATGGCGTGATAAATTATGAAAGCTTTGCTTTTTCTAGCTTTCATGGACTGGAGAGCAACTTGGATGTTTATTGCTCGAAAGAGTAGCTGGATCTGTGGCCTTTTGGAGTGTGAAGTACTGGGTCCGGGGTGGTAGAGTGGTGGAGACCAATGAGAGGCTCAGGATACGTTATTGTGTCATGGCATCCAATAAGCGTTAAGCGCTATTTACGGTTGAGAGCAATGTCAACTCTATCTACAGTCAGGGGTGGAGGTGAGGGAACTCTGCACTGAAAGCTATCCCATTGGCTGCTTGATTTGGGTTTGTTTTTGCAATGTGGAACAGGTGAGTTTATAGCTTGTGAGTTAAGTTAATCATTTGGTTTCACGTGTGTGACAAGGACAGACACAGTGGAGAAGCTGAGAGTTTAGGTTCATAATAGGAGTACATTTCGAGGTCGTTTAACTTTAGGGTCAGGAAAATATTTATCAATTTGATTTAGAGCTGCATTATCGTGAGAATCAAGATTTTTAAAGAAATTTGTTGCTAGTTTTTTGATAACTTCTTTAAGGGAGGGATAGTTTAAAGCTCTCCTTATGTCGGTGCTTGTCATATACCAGGTAGCATTTACAATGTTCCTTATTGTTCTGTTGTATTGGACTTCAATTAATTTAAGATTATATTTGGCGGCATGTCCCCATACAGGACACGCGTAAGTAAGTACTGGACGCAAATAGGCAGTAAAAATAAGTAACTTAGCATATCTATTCATTTTCGATTTCCGGGCTATTAGGGGGGAAAATTTACGCGCGGTGCCTCGGAATTTATTTCTAGTATTTAAGAGATGGGATCTATATGTAAGTTTTCTGTCGAGGGTAACACCTAGATATTTACTTTCTTGAGACCAGGGAATTTATTTCTACTTCGGGGAACCTTGGATTGTTTGTGCCTTTGTGGAACAGCTTCTGTTTTTGCAGGATTAATTTCTATTTTCCATAGATTTAGCCATTCGCAGATTGAATTAAGGTGTCTATTTAGTGCAAGTTGTATGTATTTTGTGTTTTTATTCTTGGCCAGTACTGCTGTGTCGTCGGCATATAAGCACAGGAGAGTGTTGAATTGTTTGGGTATGTCATTGATATAGCATGTGAATGAGACAGGGCCTAACTTTGAGCCTTGGGGAACACCTGCCTGAATATTCCTTATTTCCGATAGTGCTTCATTTACTTTTACCTGGAATTTTCTATTTTCTAGGAAGGATATAATTAGTTTAATTAAGTACGAGGGTATTTTATATTCAATTAATTTATGTATTAAACCATCCTGCCAAACTCTGTCAAATGCTTTCTGTATATCTAGAAAAATAGCTCCAGTTTTTTGTTTATTGTTAAAACCCTCGGTTATATATTTGGTTACTCTTAGTAGTTGGTTGGTGGTTGACAGGTTTGGTCTGAAGCCAAATTGCTCTGGGCACAGGATGTTCTTATCTATAATGAATTTATTTAATCTTTTAAGGATGATGCTTTCAGTTATTTTGCTAGAAATGGGAAGTAAGGAAATTGGACGGTAGCTAGTTGGGTTTGTGGGATCATTACCTGGTTTAAGAATGGGATCCATAGTGGCTGTTTTCCAATGTGTGGGGAAATGTCCAATTTCCATAATTTTTCTAATCAGTTTGGTAAAAGCAATAATTACATTAAAAGGTAATTTTTTTCATATTTTGCTATTTATTTTATCATATCCAGGGGCCTTGCCATTTTTTAAGTTTTTTATTGTATCTAGTATCTCATTTGGGAGGGGAAGTTGACTTTCATCACATATCAGTGTTGGTGTGGTGTGGAATTTTTCAATTGATTCGTAGACCATGTCCTCTATTTCCTGATTTTCAATTTTATTAAGTGTGAATTGTGTCTCAGGGTTTTCTGCCAAGCAGTTTGCTTTATCTTTGTCATCTAGTGCAATACTGGCCTGGCCTTTAAGTTTTGATACTTTTATTTTCTTTTTCTTGAAGGGGCGCACAAAATCCCATAAGTTTCCGTCAATTGTGTTTACCAATGCAAGTTTTTCTGCAAGACTATTTTGCTCAATTTCAACATCCATTTTGTGGATATTTTTATTTAGTTTGTTTAGTAAGGTTTTGATATGAGAGTCCCTAGTTCTTTGGTAATTTTTACGAACTTTGTTTCTTTCAGCAATTAAATTTTTAAGTTCCATTGGAATGTAGTTTTTGTTAGGTTTTATGGGCGTTGAGTTATTAATTTTTGTTGAATTTATGATGTTTTCAAATTCCTCAGTTAATTGGTCAATTTTATCAGGGGAATTAATGTCAAGAAAATTTATATTTGTATTTCCGAGCTCATATTTAAATTTTTCCAATTAGTTTTAAGTTTGTTGTTATCAGGGAGTTTATAGCTAAAGAAGCAATCTAATTTAACTGGATAGTGATCAGAACTTAATTCGGCTAGTGTGGCTATTTTGTAAGGGAAGAGAAAGTCTTTTACTATTGCAAGATCTATCGTGGATGCAGAATTATTTCCAATTCTTGTATGATCAAGAGGGGCTAGTATTTCTAGTCCTGCCTGGTTAGCGAAATGATACAGGTTGTTTCCTCTGCTATTTTTATTTTTGCATCTCCATGAGGTGTGGTGAGCATTGTTATCCCCACAGATTATTTGGTTCGAGCTGCATTGCAGTAAATTCTCGAGGTCGAAGGTGAACAATGATTCACCCGACGATGGGGGAATATAAATTGATGTGAGGGTAAAAGGATCTGAATTTTTAGGAGTAACGACAATGACAGTTGCCTCAGTATGGTATAGGGTAGGTGGTTTCAATTGATAGTGCGGAATTGATGTTTTGATTGCTATAGCTGTACCGCCACTGGTGTGTGCTGGGTCCTGATTTTCTCTGTAGCTATAGTATACATTATAATTTGCAAGGTAGATTTTATTGTTTGGTCTCAGGTGTGTTTCTTGTAAAAGTATTGCGTCAGGGTTGTACTTATTCATAAAGTCTCTAAACTCATTGATTCTGAGTTTTATCCCGTTTGCGTTCCAGTACACTAGTGAAAAACATCTAGCAGTGAAGGTTAGCCGTTAGTTTGTACATTTGTTTGGGCTATTGCATTAACAAATAAGAAAAGTCTAGTTGCAGGTTCGTTTGCCTGTTTCATTTCTCTGACAGCATTTAGTAGATTTGGAATATCATTAAAAAGCTTTTTGATCTCTCTAATTGCTTCTAACAGATCCGGTATATTTGTCAACTCACCGCTAACACCTGAATCCACCTGTTTGTTTACCTTTGAGGGCAGAGGTGGCGCCATCTGTGGTTGCGTGTTGTTACCCAAAGCTTGAGCATATGAGAAATTTGGTTTGATTAACGCTGGCTTATTAATAAAACTTTGATTGTTTTGTGCCTTTGGGAATTTAGGGCATCCCCTATATGCAGCTATGTGCCCTTCCTGACCACAATTAATGCAGGTTGTGTTTTCAATTCTGTTTTTATTTGGGCAGTCTCTTGTTTGATGTTGGTTATTGCATTTAATACACCTGGGCTTCATGCCACAGTTGTCCGATCTGTGCCCGAAATTGTTACAGTTGTAGCAATTGTACTTGATTCAGATGGAGAAAACTAGGATGATCTGTGATTAAGTACAATGAAGAAAATTTATATTGCGATTCATATAATATATAGTTTATCACTACTTTTCTTAAATATCAGTAAACTTATAATTAGATAATGAGGAATAAATCAATTTTATTTCTTATAAGAATATCTATGAATCGCTTTTCACTGTAGTGAAGGCGTTGAAGTATAGCAGAGCATACAGTTCTTGAGAGAAAACTTATACTTTTAATGTATAATTGGATATTGGATTTTGTTGAATATGCAAGCTCGCCTGTGACTAATCTTGGCATTGAACAGTGATTTTGACTTAATGAAACGTTTATAATACTTTGATAAGACAGATTTAAGTGCTTTTATTTATATATTATGGTTTTTTTTTGGTTTTATATTGTCAATTGACTGTCACTGCTTGTAATGAAACAATCGTTTGTAACCAGTAACTGAGGCAGCCCAAAAAGAAAAAAGATAATATTTGTGGCACTTCACATTTTATTTCACTATCTGAGGATAGCCCTTAATATATTAATCCTAATTTGATATATCATTGATTATAGTGCCACTAGAGGAATTAAAAAGACACTCACTATGTAACTTGATTCTATCACCATTTTTATGCACTGATTGTGCCTGTAAATCTTTTAGTGCATTGGGTTTTGATAGTCTTTTACTCAAATATTCTAATTCTAGTCGAAATGCGGTTTCATACAGGAAAAAATATATATTAGAAATTCTATTCAGAAATATTTTAATACAGTAAATTTATTTTAAAAACAATTATTTATTGTGTGTTTCTTTATCCATGACAACAATTCGTCTTTCTCACGACCACCGTAAACAAGGCCTCACAACTCCCAACGCTTTCAGCCTGTGACGTCACGATTTGAGACGGATTGTCTAGAGAATTCTAAACGCAAGTTGTATGATAGAGTGCGGTTAGTTCACGGTGGCTGTAGTCGTGAAGTGCGGTGAGTGTGTTATTGGTTATGTTTGAAAGTGTTCTGATCCTTTTTTTTCATATTAATTTTAATTTATCGTAATAAAGATGCCTAGTACGTGGTGCGTTCCTAATTGTAGAAGTAATTACTCAAAAAACAACCCCAATGTTCCTGTATTTTCGTTTTCACGCGATGGAGACAGTAGAAGAGCATGCATCTCTGCAATAAAGCGGAATAATTCCGTGCCAACTAAATATAGTAGGGTAAGTTTGATTTTTTAATACAGATTTTAATTAATTCCTTTGAACTGGAAACATTTAAAATTAAATATAACTTTCATTTATCTTTGTGTTTTGCTCTAGATTTAGTTACTTGCTTCCAATTACTGCTTGCTTGCTTGATGAATGCTTCCAATTACTATCATATTGTTTGTTTTAGCTAAATAAAAATTTTCTTTGTTTTATGTTACTTATGATAGTCTTTTTTTAATATTTCTTCTTAATATTTAAAAGTCTTCGTATTGATATCTTTTTTTTTATTATACTTCATATATATTTTTAATTTCCGGGAAAACTAAGGAATTCTTACTTCATGCAAATTCTCAATGTATTGCAAGAAATACTTACATAAAAGGTAAGCATGGATTAATAGTGAAAAAAGTATTAAAAGGAGAGACATTTGAAACACTGTTGGAATTTATCTACAGCAGTTATTCACCAGCAAATACATTTAATTGCATATTATATCTAGTTCTAAATAAGATGTTTCAAAATTGAACGTCTTACACAAAAGAATAAAAATGAATGATTAATAAAAACGTAACGAATTAAGACTTCGGCTGATAGACACGCAAGAAACTTTACATGGTTTATAATCTATATAATTATTCTGGAAATACATCAAGCAATGAATAAGAGAGTGAATTGAACAAACTAGTAAAAAACATAGCTGATTGGTAGTTAGTATTAAAGCTTCATTCATCTGTCTTTCATTCTTCTAAATCTGGTGGTTTTAGCTTTTCCATTTAATACTTCAGGCGTCACCCACATTTAAGAAGAAAATGTCATAAACCTATTGCTGTCTTAATAAAAGTATGAATAAAATTCATCTTTGGAATTAACATGTGAAAAAAGAGTTTATCTCTCTTTGAACCGTAACTTCAATATTCGTCAAACACTTGATTGAAATAATTAATTCGAAGAATAAATCGCATAGTAACAAATAAAGTTTAGCATTTATTTTAAACTGTTTTTTTTTAGAAAAATTAGAAATACATTTGGAATCAATGTTAAAATAAGGTTTTGTGCAGTGAAGTGATAAAAAAGCTATTTTTTCTGATAATCTGATCTTTAAAAATTGACTATGATTAAACTGATAACTTCTTTATGATGTTGAAAGCATCTTTCCTTTATTTTATTATCATATGAGAACATAATTTTGATTTCTCTTGAAGGATTTGAAGACAACAAATTGTTAAAATTTCAAAATCCGTAGGCAAAAAATGAGCGATTTATTACTTTTTCCCTTTTAGATTCGGCTTCTATAGTATGGATTTCAAATTCTATATCGGCCGCTGTTGTAGTTTTTGCTTGAAATTCACACTGTTTTGCCTAACTCGTGCAATGTTTTTTTTTTCCTTAAAAATAAACCAAACAAGTTAAAATATTTTGGTTGCTGTTATAAAGGTTGTTGGTTTAGGCACAACTTCAACTAATTAAAATAATTTTAAATGAATTTTACTATCGCAACTGTCAAGTTATCATGTGAGAATATTAGTATTTTTATTTATAAATGTTTATCTTAATATCTGTCTTAATTAACTTATTCACTACTTTAAACCGTTTTGAAACGATCACGAGACTTTTCTATCGGTCTCTATTCGTATATATACATAATAATAATTTCTTAAAACTTAAAATTTTGAATTTTTCTAGCTGACAAACAAATTGATGAACCTCGAAAGATTTTGACATGAAAACAAACAATCAGCAAAAAAGCATCGTTTTTCTAAATATTGATGCGTGCGTAATTTGATAATCGTGTGATTATTTCAAACATTTTTAAACTAGTTAATGCCTTAAATTAATTAAGATAATTGTTAAGATTCAGGAGAACATATAATTTGAAAAACAAATTGAAATTACAATTCAAAAAAAAATTGAATTGTAACTTTAGTTGGCAATAAATAGCCGCATGGACAATCTTGTCCA
>JAPMOQ010035408.1:0-14170 GCA_026543055.1 Argiope trifasciata | reverse complement strand
AAATTTATGTTAAATGGGCTTAGGATCAAATTTATGTTAAATGGGCTTAGGATCAAATTTATGTTAAATGGGCTTAGGATCAAATTTATAGATTTATATTAAATGCTGAAGGAAATTTATTTAAATTTTCTTACGATGTGAAACAACAGTTTGGCTTGTTAATATAAGAGGTAGACTTCATAATGTACAGCACTTAGAGGCGCAGAATATTTAAATTTGTCATAGAGGCAATCAGTAGTTAAAAAAGCAATGAAAACAGTTCGAGTGCAACAATAATATACTCAATAATATTTCTAAAAAATGTAGGGGGGGGAATGAACGATGCCTTGACTAATATTATGAAGGAAACAAAATAGAATACAAAATTCTATATTTATGGGCATTTCATGAATCCAATTAACAAAACTTTCAATGAAGATTAACTGATTCAAACTTAAGAAGAATAGGTTACTAGAGAATTATTTATCTCTTTTATCATTAAACACATATGCCATTCTAATATGGCGAAAGGAAGAGAAAAAGTTATCATTGTTAATAATAAAAATATGAGTTGTTTATTGGTGCCCTAAAGACCATATCGATTAATCTAAAACAACGTAATTTGATACTTATCTACTTTGAAACGAGAAAATGTACATCTCTGAACGAATTTTCTGAAATCTTAATTTGTTAAAAATCAAAACAGATTTATATTCTATTTAACAAATTTTAAAATGTCGTAAAAGCTATTTTTTGAAATTGTATTTTTGTAATTTATCGGGGTAAAATGTCAGAATTTGTTTTGATTTTTAACTAATTAAGATTTCAGAAAATTCTTTCGGAGATGTACATTTTCTCGTTTCAAAGTAAATATGTTTCAAATTACGCTGTTCTAGATTAATCGATATGGCCTTTAGGGCACCAATAAACAGCTCATATTTTTATTATTAACGAAGATAACTTTTTCTCCGCCTTTCGCCGTATTAGAATGGCATATGTGTTTAATGATAAAAGAGATGGAGAATTCTCTAGTAAACAATTATTCTTAAGTTTAAATCAATTAATCTTCATTGAAAGTTTTGTTCATTTGATTCATGAAATGCTCATAAATATAGAATTCTGTTATCTATTTTTCACATTTACTAAGGAACTAAATATAATATTTTGAGTAGTAATATTTTAAATATAGTATATTTATAATATTTTGAACAGTTGTATGTTCCAGGAGAAAATACAATATATTAATATTTTAAGAGCTCATCAGAGACGCGTGGAGAACTAAAATGCACAGATTCATCAAAATGTTTTGAAATTACTTTTTGTAATAAAAGCATAATAGCAATGATCTTGAATCTATATCGCCTTCTAACTATAACACATACGATTTTTTTTTTTTTTTTTTTTGTGGAGTGACAAAAGTAAACAGCATAATCTTTTTGTGATAAGCGCAGTAATTCTGAAGAAACAAGGGCATCGACTTAGAGTGTAATTATTCATACATGTTTTTTACCCATTAATGTTATTTTTTATTAAACGCATAAATAAATTACTTCTTGATTTAATAAATTGATAGCTTACAAAGAGATAAAAATAAACTTATAATCTATCAGAATTTTGTATAAACTGATGGAAACTGCTGCAGATACCATAATTAAATATTGTAATTACTTTTGTTGTATTCATTTCTAACCAAAATGTGCCATTTTTATTAGGACCCAAACTGTACGGCAAAGCCATTGCACACAGAGATCTCGACACACGGTACGCCAATACCAAGAAGAAAATAGTTCTCATTCATAACTTTTACAGAGCGAGAGTCAATCCACCAGCCAAGAATATGCTAGAAATGGTAAATTTTGAACACTCTTTTATTGCAATTTTATTTTGATTTTCTGAGGTACGAAATATGTAAAGACAAAGATGGGGTTATTGCAGCAAATTTTGAAACTTCAGAACAGGAATTTTTCCTTTCTCTGAAATATAATAGATAATATATCACTGTACATTGCAACTTTTTTTTTTGTATGCAATGTTTCGACAGATGTATTGTGCTTCGTCCAGAAAATTCATTTACAGAAGTTGTTATAATGACGGCTTAATGTATCCCAAAATCCGTATTTTAAATTTTTTATTAGAAAGTACTGGGGAATACAAATGACGGAACTAATGTTTAAAAAGTCCTATTTTCGAAACTACTACACATGTTACAATAAGCGGTACAGGAATTTGAAGAGAAATTTACCAGGTTGTTTTTTCAGTTAGAAATGTTTGATGTGTGCCCCTCTTGTTAAAAGGCATACGTCCAATCTGTAATCCAGTTCGATAAAAACATGTTGTATCATTTTGTTTTGTCTGTTAACTGACATGGCCCCACAAAAAGAAATCATTCAGACAAGACATTGTTTATGTACCACCAATGTCGAAAACACTGGCAGAACTTAAAGAACACATTTGTGCAGCAGCATTCAGAACCATTGACAGAGTGATGTTACAAAATTTTTGGAACGAACTGGATCACAGATTAGACGTATGCCGTGTAACAAGAAGGTCACATGTCGAACACTGTAACTGAAGAAAAAAACTTGGCATAGTTCACTTTGAATTCCTGTATCGCTTATTGTAACAAGCACAATAATATCAAAAATATGATTTTTGAAATCGAGCCCATCATTTGCACATATCTTGTACTTTTTTTGTTGTTTTGAAATACTTTTCGTACATATTTGACCGTAATATTGTTTTTAACGATTGTAGAAAAAATAAATTCATGCTAATCCGGACAAGAAAACAAACAGAAAAATGTCGTTCTAAAGATTCTTGTATTCCCCCATTTGGCCTAATTTATTAAATCTTGTGATTTTTTTTTTTTAAATTTATTTTCGAGAAGAATTTTTAGAATTAAGATAAAATTCCAGCATCAGATATTCTAATCCTTCCATCTTTTTTTTTTTTTTTAATATAAAGTTTTAGATCACGATTTAAACATTTTCTAACTTACAACAAAAATAATCAATATAATATTTTTCATCGATTAATCGCTTTTTTTAAGTTTAAATATCTTCTTCTTTAACCTACAGTAAAAAGTTTTATTTCCTCGCTTATCTCGCAAGATGCCAAATTAATGTATCAAGAATCTTAAAAATTGATTTTATGTAACTTAAATTTCAATAACATCGTTGTCGCAAACTTTTACTTGAAGTTTTCTCAAATTTTTTTATCATGTGAGAACATGATGTTTTTTTCGTTTGAGGTTTTTGAAACGATTTGAAGGCAACAAATTGTTGAAGCCTCAAAATGCGTAGGCAATAAATTAGCGATTCCCCCCCCTCCTTTTTTTTATTTTGGAGTCGGCTACACAGTATAGCTTTTGAAACATTTATCATCTGCTAATGTAGTTTTTTCTTACACTCACTTTCACAGTATAGCATTTAAAATATCTATCATCTGCTAATGCAGTTTTATTTTAGAGTCGGCTTTCACAGCATAGTTTTTCCCTTATCTATCGTCTGCTAATATAGTTTTACTTTGGAATCGGCTTTCACAGTATAGCTTTTGAATTATCTATCGGCTGCTGTTATAGTTTTGCCCTTGGAAATCACAGTGTTATTGTCTGACTCGCGCAACGTTGTTATTTTTTAATAAACCAAACAAGTTAAAATATTGTTTGTTTAATCGATAGAGATTGTTGGTTCAAGGACAATTTCAACTAATTAAAATAAGGTAATTAGAAAATAATACAGAAGGTTTTCACATTTGGTGAATTATCGAATTCTTGCGAATTGTCTAAATTCATTTAAGGCGTTAACCAATTTAAACCAGGTTGAAACAATCACGAGACTACCAGATTACGCATGCGTCACCTTTTTGAAAAATGATGTTTTTTTTTTGTTTGTTTGTTTTTACCATGTCAAAATCAGTCAAGCTCTAAATCCTTGTTTACCTGCTAGAAAAATTTAAAAAAATTATCATTGTGTATACATAAGGATAAAGACCGATAGAGAAGTCTCGTGATTATTTTAAACCGGTTTCTTCTAGTTAATGGTGTAAATTAATTAAAACAAATAATGGTTTAAAAATAATGTTTTCACATGACAACTTGAAATTTGCAATTGTAAATTTAATTTTTTAATTTTGTTTTTTGTTTTTATTTTTAAAACAAAAGAAAAACGAAACAAGCGTCTTCCTTTTTCTTTTAGAGTTATTTTCGATTTTTGTCTCTGTAGTTTATTAAGATACATCATAGCCAAGAATAAAAAATAAATCTTCAAAACTTATATCTATTTCCAATTCAGTCTCATAACTTTATTTTGTGCTATTCGGATTTTGATGAAATTTATAATGCCAAAGACAACTTCGTACAAGTACTAGTAGTAATTTCAATATTTCTAATAATTTAATGCCCTAATCTAAGAGTCAGATTTTTTTTATTTGATAAGTTGCCATCCTTGAGGTGTAACTTTTTCTGAAAATAAAGTAAAAGAAAAGTAATTTCCTTGTCAAGGTTCGCGAATGGTCTAAAATGCTATTGGCCTATGCCAAATCATTTTTTTCCCCAAAAAAAAAGTCTTTTGCACTTACTTAGGCAGGGAACGTGGCCAAAGTATCTGTAGTTTCATGCCCTCATGTGTTGTCATTCGTCCAATTTTTTTAGCAGATAAATAAGATCAAAGTCGTAAGCAGTAATAATAAAATCCTTGGCCAAGACAATACAATTCGTAAAAAATTATTCTTGTCAAAATACTAGTTAAGAATTGGATTTGGTCCAATTAGGTCACTTTAAATCCAATAAATGAATATATTAGATTATCAAAGCGATTTGCCTTTTGCTGCTCAGTATTTATAGGATTTTTCAGTCTCCTATTACAAACACACACACACACATATATGTATATACAATCTTGCAAGTATTCCAACCATTTATGCAAATGAACAAGATACTAAGAGGTCATCTGCTTTATCTTATAAGTTGAAATAATATTTTGCATGAAAATAAGCGAAAGGTCAAGGTGACCTTTCGTTAATGGCGGAAAGAATGCTTTATTGCAGACATATGATGATATGACATGCAAATAAATGGTATCAGATTTGTTTCCGTATTTTAAAATTGGTTATAAAAATCTAAATCAGATTCCACTATTTATAATTTTAACGAAATTATTTTTCTCTTTAAACATTTCACGTTCAGATGCAGGTGCATTGTATCGTTATTTACAAATATGAACTAAATTATAAGCAGAAATATGTACAAATGATTCACCTATACCCAATTTCAATATCGACATTGCATCATTACTCGAGTGATAAGAATAATCTAAATATTTATGCATTTAAAAGAGGTTAAATCACTGACTCACCGATATCTCCGAAAGCACAGTAAGAATAAATATTGTATGACCGGACGGCTTCAACAGCAACACTGGCGGGAACTGTGGTTGATTCCTAAGGGCCATCACCGGCCGCGGTACAACCCTTCCCTAAGGAAGTGCGCCCCATAATCAATGGGAGGAGCCAGCCCCCACCTACTAGTGTACAATCCAGGGTGGCTAGAACTAACCATCATGCCTGAAATATGTTATCTTCATTTCGAGGTGTTCCCCGGAGGTTTGTTTAAAAGAGACGAAAAACTTGCATCAAGTTGATGTTGGTAAACTCTTGAAACTGTATGCAAGATAAAAATGTATGACTATTTCTGTATGAATTCATTTCAAATTATATATGCTATAAAATAAATTTTTAACGAGTTATATTCATGATTCATGATTTTTAATGATTTTCTAGAGTTGGCACAAAGGGGCTCAAGAAGCAGCTCAGAAGTGGGCGGGGGCCTGTCAATTCCTTGTTCATGATAAACCAATCAGCAGATGGGTAGAAGGTAAGCAAATGAAACTGCTATAACAATAAATCGCTTTGAATGAATAAGATCATGCTTGCAAAAGGGCAATCGGTGCGGAATAAACCGCATCAAGATCCCAATATAGACGCCAGTCAATCGAACAGTAGGAATGGGGAGGAGTGTTCAAGTTAATTAGGTCAGAATTTAAATGCAGACAATAAGAAGATAGCAATGAATTAATAACGATATCAAAAGTTACTGTCTTAGTCTAAATAGCCGTAGCTTCTCTAGAGTTCTTGGCAGATGACTTAGTGCCAGAGATCAGTTTTGAGACAGAAGATTAAAGGTTCAAAACACGATCAAACTTCCATACTATCATATTCGGGAGCAAACGTCGGATTTACTCGCGTTAGCGGATAAAGATTCAAAATTATGAGATTCACCTCAAATGAGTAATTTCTGATCAATTTTATTTCATGTGTGTTGATTACATGCATATAATACAAGGTGAATAGTAGAATCATTTTAAGCTCTTAAAATTCAAAAACGGTGGCTGGTATAGCCAAGGGAGCAATATGTACTCATAGTGAAGTGATTGTACAAAAATTATTGAAAATAAACACCAAACCACGATATAAGAAAGTTTAAAAAATAATAAAATAAAATATGATAAAAGAGATTGACTAATAAGTCCAATTATATAATGCCTCATATACCATAGTAAAAAAACACAGGAAAAAGAACCATGGAGTTATTATAAAATTGGCGAAGACATTTGAGATTAAAATTAGGAACTTTCTGACTTGGGAAAACAAAATGTTATAAAAGTGAAAAAAATATATTATCCAACATTATTAAATAGTTTCTCCAAATAACAGCGAATTGAAATGTAAGCAACTAAGTAAAAAAAAAAAAGTTGATTTGAAAAATGCATTTGGGAAGTGGGTCTGAGAATGCATTGTCCAATTTTAAGATGAATCCATTTTCATGTCTCCGGAAAGTCATTATTATAATCTCAAAATATCTGCACCAATTTTACAGATATTCGATGAAACTTTTCCCTTCATTTTTAATATTATATACCGCATAATTTTTCTAACTTTGCCTTTCACCTGATGCCTTCTATTTTTTGAGTTATTTCTTTTACTTTCCTTATATCGCCTCTAATTACGTTGTAACTTTTATTATTAAATTCAGCATAGTCATTTTATTATAAGAACGTAGAGCTTCCATAGCTATATGAGACGCTGTTTTAAATTTAAAGGATTTAAAAATATTTATGATCATTTCCTACATGGTATCATGCTGCACAAACTTTTTTAAATCTTTGATGATTGGAGGCGAAAAACAATATAATTCTCTGGCGGCAATTTTCTTTCGTTATACCTTTAGAGCCTTGTAAACTACTAAGCACAATTGAAAGAAACTCAATAAAATTGCTTAAATTCGACAATAAAGTCATACACGCGTATTTAGATTAATAGCGGCCAATGAGAAATTTAACCAATAAATTAGTGTCCTCCCCACACACACATTAATGGGATTAATAACCAAAAGATATCGATTGGTTTATGGAGTCTTCCAATTACCACCATTTTTATCTTACTAAATACATAATGTTAGTAATAATTAAGATTAGCAATAATCAATAAACTAATTTTCTTAATTATCTTTCATAATAGTAATAACTAAGGAAATAACGAACGATAATTATATATTTCCTTCTGATTTTACAGATTATGGATCATGTGGCCAAAATATATTTGTTTCAAACGTAGAAGTGGACTGGATGTTTGTAGCTAAGGCGTGGTTCATGGAGAATCAAAATTTCACTTATGGAAGTACTAAGAACAATGTTACCATTATTGGACATTACACTCAGGTATTAAATACAATGGCACTTGACTTTTCTAAGTAAATTTACAATCGTCGATGTTTAAATTATTCTTTAGCTTTCTTGCTTCAATGTATATTTCTTCAAAAGTTTTTTTATGGAGCATAATAGAAGAAAATATATTTCTTATCCAATTTTTACTTTCTCGTATACGTGGTGCAGAGTAAGTATAATATTCGTCGAAGCATTTGAACTTTAAATTCTTTGACATTCGATTGACAAATCTCCAAGATTAAAAATATCCCTTTATCTGTCTGTCTATGATAAAAGGAACTAAAAAACGCTTTAATTTAGACTAATGAAATTCGATATATGGTCTTTATACCAAGTTGGAAGGTTTATATCAAATTTTGATTAAAATATGTTCAAAGTTAATCCATCTATCCGGATATTCGAATATAAGTTAACACGATAATTACTAAATGAAGAGAGCCAGATAAATAAGATTCGGTACACAGATTTAACATCTTTAGTGTCGAAACCTATGAAATTTTGAGCAAAATTCAACTAAAGTTAACTGTCTGTCGGTCTGTACTTTCAGAAATAAGTAAGCGTGATGAGTCAAAAACTCAGTGACTTAAATGTAACAAATTTGGTATCAGAATTTTTGATTACAAGAGCAGTTTTGTGTCAAATTTTTCTGTTATGATAGGTTGAAAAAAAAAGTGTAAAATAGAAATTCGATTTTTGAGTACTATTAACGCATGCAAGGATTATTCGCCAAATATGACACGATAGATTAGGTAAAAATGTTCAATTCATGCCATAGATTTATATTTCGTAAACATTGTGCGCTAGTACAATGAAATGCGTTCTCTGGCATGAGAAACTTATTAGAAAGTATAAGAGTATGTTTTGGGGTGATTACTCCCGCTCGTTTATTTATACAGAAGTTCTTTAAAATGCTTTCGCAAGTCCTTATTAGCTGAAATCAAATATCAATTCTAATTTTTGTAAAATATATTAGTGTCGAATAGTGTTTATAATCTTTTATAGACTTTTTGCTGTTGTTGCTCTTTAGATGGTGTGGTACAATAGCCATCAGGTTGGCTGCGGTTTCAAATACTGCAGCAAAGATGTCGTAAGCAAGCCATTTTTCAACTATGTTTGTAATTATTGCCCTATGTAAGTAGATCAAGATAATCAATCAACTTATATTTTTAATTGTATTGAAGTCACAAATCTTTTTCTTAAGAAAGTCATGTCTCATTGAATACTGTAAAACGCTGCCCCAACGCCTTTCAAAAAACTGAATTTGCATAACGAATAAATGAAAAGACGCATGCTTGAATTTTGATAAATAACTGATTATTATAAACGCAATACTAATAATTCAAATGCGTCTGAAAGTAATAATTATGAGAATTTCGTTTAAAGATAGTACTAGTATATATTCACATATACCAATACTACATTTTTTTTATGTATTATGGTTTCCAAATCTATTAATTATCCAAATTTTTTCTTCAAATGTTAAAAATTCCGATTTTATGTTTCAATAAAATGATTGATATTAGAGACATTAAAATCTTACCCTTATAAAAAAAAGGAGGATAAAATAGTAATATTTAAAAGAGAGTTAGAGAGGAAAATAGATATACTTAAAAAACAGATCAGAAAATTGGATTATTTTTAAAAAACAGGAGCACATAGAAATATTTTTTTTTAAAAAAAGGAGTAAACAGGAATGTTTTTTAAAAAGGAACAAATATGAATTTTTAAAAGGAAGGGGAGAAAAAAGGGGAGAAAATAAGAAGATTTTAAAAGAAGAGTTGGAAAAGGGGGGGGGAGAAAATAGGAATATTTAAAAAGAAGGGAAAAAAGAGAAGCAAATAGGAATATTTAAAAAGAAGTTAAAAAAAGAGGAGAAAATAGGAATATTTAAAAAGAAGTTAAAAAAAGGGGAGAAAATAGGAATATTTTTAAAAAATAGCAGCGAATAGGAATATTTTTTTAAAAAAATAAAGGAGCTAATAGGCACCTTTTTTTAAAATAAATAAAGGAGCAAATAGGCACCTTTTTTTAAAAAATAAATAAAGAAGCAAATAGGCACCTTTTTTTAAAAAAAATAAAGGAGCAAATAGGCACCTTTTTTTAAAAAAAATAAAGGAGCAAATAGGCACTTTTTTAAAAGAATAAAGGAGCAAATAGAAATATTTAAAAGAAAGAGAGAAGCCAAACAGGAAAGCAATGTAGAAGAAACGTGAGTTCTCAAAGATTCGGGAATTCGACATAAAACCAGTTCGGGTAAAATAGCCCTGAACTGACCTTTTAACCCTTCTATTATCCGGTCTTTCCCCACCAGTTTTGGAATGTGTCCTAAGGCTCTACCCTTTCTATCCAAGTGTACTTGCTACTCTAAATCCTTTATTTAAAAATGAAGATAGGGGAAGAACGTTATCTCTTCTGCTTTCTCCGGAAAATTTCTCCGAAACAAGTGAAAATAAAGTAAAGCAAGAATTGAAATAAGTGTGAAAATGAGGAAATAATAATGAGGCGGAAATTTTCAAATTTTAGAAAAGGAGGAAACGAAGTATTACCTCAATTTTGCATATTTTATATCGTATAAACTAGATACTTTATAATTATGGCTGCTATTGGCGTATAAAAAAAGGAAAATATAATCGATATTTTAAAGCACTTCTAAGCTACGTATCTCAGATACAGAGCTCAGCTATTATGATATCCGCAGGAATTTACATATTCGTACCATCTTAAATTTTGAAAAACGAAATACTGTACTTCCAATATCCAATGTGACGATTTCTCCAATCAGAAGAAAACATTGTATTCTGATTATGGAATAAAATATTTTCTCCTAATATATTCTAAACACAAAATACATACATTTTTTTCTGAATACAGAATACCATAACTGCATTCTGGATATAGAACTCAGTTATTTTTGTTTATTTACGATCAGTTATTACCAATTTATGTTGGTCACAGCGATTTTCATATTTGCACCGTCTTGAATTTTGATAAATGAAATATTTTTCTTCTATATTCAGAGTGAAGATTTTCTTATTCGAATAAAATATTCATCATCGCGTACATTCTCTCTTTTTTTCCCGTTAATTTTTCATATATTTTTCCTAAAATCTGTATGATAAAAAAAATTCAAAAATCAATGTGGTAAACATAAGTATTTTAAAAGAAAATTAATAATGGATTTATATTTATAAATATATATATTTTTTTCCTTTAGTGGCAATCATCCAAAGCGTCTAGGAAGACCTTACGCTTCTGGAAAACCTTGCGAAAAATGTCCAGGTCATTGTAAATACAAGAAATTATGCAGTAAGTAATTTTTCTCTGAATGCTGGAAATAATAAGTTAAAAAATCCTTTAGGCAGGCTGGAAAGTAAAGGTAGATCAAAGTTACTATTTGGCAATACAAATTGTTGACGCTAGAAACAGTCAAAATTAGGACCTGAAAATCATTTTTCAACCCAAAACTAAAATATTGCAGTTAGATGTTAACTTTAAATGCAAATGTTCTTCATTTTGATGAGTAAACTAATTTAACTAGTTGGATTTATTTTTTCTATCTTTAATATTAAGAAAGTAATAGCGAAAGGAAAATTTCACCCCTTTCTCCCAGCATTTCAACTCCCTTTGAACTAGATGGATCATTTACGAACTCGTCCGATATTTTTACATTTCTAACAACATATTACCTGTCAGTTATCTTGTAAACAGGATAACTTGAATAATTCTCTTTGAATTTTAAGCAGCTTGGAATGAATCGTAAGAAATGTAAAAACCTTGGATGAATTCGTAAACGGGTCATCTGACATAAGCGAAGCATTATAGGCATATAGATAGATATATAACTAGTTTTAAACATTTGAATGAAAGTTGGTTGGTACCATAATCAGTTGTTCTAAGTACCATAATCAGTGAAGAACAGAAGAAATTTTTTCGAAATCTTGTCATGGAAACCAATGCGAGAGGTATCGTCCTATAGGAATCTATCAAAAAAAGGTGTAGATGCGGTCACAGAAAGAAAAAAAAAAAAGAGTCTGAAATGTTTTCGAAATAAAAAAAAGAAACAAAATTTCGAAAGATAAAATATTTACAGATTTCAGTGCTTATAATGGAATTCTTTTAAATAATTGCCCAACATTTTCATTTAAAACAGATCGAAAAATATGCAATTATGCAATATTTCCCAGAATTATATGCTACTTAAACAAAAAGTTATACCCCTCGATGCTCAGAATTGTGCCTTTGAAAAGGCTTGCTTCATTAGTTGAGTAAATAATCGAAGGAAAAGAATAAAGATTATTAATTCTTTCTCGAAATTATTTTTACCTGACTGTGTAATGTCACCCTCAGGCAAAAATATTTAGTGGTTAATTGCTTAGATGGACAGTGTTGGCAGGATCAAGTTTCCTTTAAAAATAATGAGAAAAGTTTTCACAAAATCATCTCGCATACTTTCCAAATTAGCATACAGATCATTTCGCGTTTTCAACTTAGACCACACTGATATAACTTTTCAAGAACATGTGGTCCAATTTTTTTCTCCTATTAGATAGCTGCTTCATATGGCCATTAACTCAGGCAAACTTTATGACATAATATTTAAATTGCAAATAATTTCCCTTTTTTTTACCATTTTGTTAAAATTATTTTTAAACAATTTTTTTTACAAGTTACTGATTCCATTTATCTTGATTGTAACCATAAATTAAATGTTTTGTCATGTTAATAATTAGTTATATTTGTTACTATGGGAGATAAGCGAAGATTGAACTCGCAACCTTTAGGCTCGTAGACAGATAATATGATCACAAGACAAAAGTAACCAGTATCTGGCTTATAAAGCTTCCACAAAAGTTTGATATATCGTAACTATTGCTCGTCAATACCATGGAAGATATTCTCTGGGATAACTTTTATTAGATGATATGCGTAAAAGTTTGGGCTGAACCACTCCAAAGATCCTTACTGGACTGTCGTATCCTTGGAAAAGTACTGATATATCAAGTAGCATTTACCAAACAATTTAAACCTTATTTCTATTAACCAGTTGCTATTTCGTGATGTTTCACGCCAAAAATAAAATATAATAGCTATTTTCCTTTGACGTTGAATTAATTTATTTTCAAAGCATTAAAAGTTGCTAATTTTTCTTTACAGCAAACAGTTGCCCATATTCGGATTTGTGGGTCAATTGTGTCGATCTCAACTCAACATGGCATTCCTGGCTGTGCAATGAAACAGAAAATGCTAAACACAAAGCATGCCAAGCTACATGTAAATGTCCCAAAGCTATCAGGTGAACGCTTCTGCTGTTTTCAAAATGTGGAAATTATCTTCGTGAGTAATCTGATGGCTTCAAACATCTGCAACAACCTCATCGCAAAATTCCTTTGTGCAAGTGCTTTGTAGCATTCTTGTTTGATACCATCTTTTTCTTGAAATTTCAAAGTCTTCCTATTTGCTCTAGAATGTTGTGAGCTTTAAAACTGAGTAGCTGACTTATGATGGATGACTACACTTTATTACTGATTTACATGATATTTGATTTCATTTAAAATGTATTTGAGAAAATGTAGGTGAGCAACATATGCACTGCACGTGAATATTAATTTATCGAAACTGTAAAAAAAATACGAAAATGTTCATAGTTGTTTATTTTATACTAATTTTTGGATCAATATAAAGATTTCTGATTGTCGTTACTTAAATAGTAATAGTTATCTTACTAGATTTTATAAACATATACTCAAGGATAAATTCACCATTTAAACAATTTTATAATAACATTGTTCCAATTTTTTAATTGTTTTTTATTTAAAGTATTGGGTGATCACGAAATAACAGGAGGTGTCGGAGCCTTATAGCGTGTTGCGTATTAACAAAACTTAAGTATGATAAAACTTGGCCATCATATACATTAAGGTATGTGGTTCTGATTTATAAAGAAAAAAATTAGTACCAAAAAACACCAATAAGGGAAATCTTGGTCCCTGCAAGCGAATAATGTGGGAAAAAAATAAAACATAACTGCCAATGGAAACAGTAAATAACAACGCACAAATGAAAAATGTTTATTACAGCTACTTACAAATGTGATTCAAGGTGACCACTAGTCTGATGATCCAGTAATTATTTGACTGTGGTACACGAGGTTTTCGATGATGGATCACAGCATATCGGCATTTATTCGTCTGATAAGTAACGTTATTTGTTCTTTTAAAAGAGATATGTTAGCAACATATCCTTAATTACACAATTCCTTTCAAGTTTTCAAGTTACCCCAAAACCAGAAATCGTCCTCAGCCTGGTTGCACACCAAGAATTCCTGTTGTTTCAAATCTTTTACTATTCCTCATGAGTTAATTATGGTCATCAATCCTCAACGCAACTGTTTTAACCACCGGTATTCACAAAGAGCAGCATCTCACTTATAAAACAGCTTGACTAATTAGGCACTTTCATCTAATAACAAC
>JAPMOQ010035391.1:1143671-1161898 GCA_026543055.1 Argiope trifasciata | reverse complement strand
TACAAGGTGGCCAGAAATAAAACACCCCTACTCTGACCTCCATGGATATCGAACTACTCAGTGTAAAGGCTCAAAATTTTGTACACATACTATTCAAAATATGGGGAAACGGATTTCACGAAAAAAAAATTAGTTCCTGAAATCACCGATAGGTGGCGCTGCACAACTGGAACTATGATCAAAAGACACAAATAATAATAAAAATTAAAATGTTTATGCGGAATGGAATGCTTCCATGCTTCCTTTTTAATTTTTCTGCCCCTTATGGAAAATAAAAATAGTAAAGAAGCTAGAACTCCCGTTGTAACTGCAATTTCATACTGTAACCAGAAAAATTTGCATAAAGCATGGTTAGAAGCCATGTTCTGGGTATAAAAGAAGTTAAAAGGTGGGGAATGTCATTCTTATTAGTGATGGCTGTCACGCTGCCAGAACGCGCTTTGCTTGTGAAGTTGTTTTACGAGAATAAAGGAAATGCTACAGCAGCACTTCGAGAGTTTCGCCGACTTAAGGATTTGCGTAAGGGACCATTGCTTCCACAAGCTCTCAGGAGAATGATCGCTCGATTCGAGGAAACTGGACATCTTGGAGTTCAGCCTGGTCGAGGACGCAAACCGGTTCGTTCAGATGTCGTTGAAGATGTTGCCACCGGTATTGTTGAACAGTCAATGGATAATGTTTTAGGCTGCAGTAGTGCACGTGCAGTGTCACGACACTTGGGTGTTCCCTATAGCACAGTGTGGAACGTACTCAGAAAAATGGTGCATTGTTTCCCGTACAAAATCCGCCCTAATCAACAATTGCTGGCCACAGACAGGGAGATGCGACTGACCTTTGCATTGACATTTCTTGCTAGAGTTGAAGTGGATGCATCGTGGCCGTGGCAGATTCTGTGGAGCGATGAGGCCCATTTCCACCTCAGTGGAACAGTGAACACCCATAACTGTCGCATATGGGACACGACAAACCCCCGTACCTTCCAAGAGATTCCACTCCACTCACCGAAAGTTACAGTCTGGTGTGGATTCACAGCCACATTCATCCTTGGACCGTTCTTTTTCGAAGAGGTTACTTCCAACGGCCTTGAGACATGTACCGTGACGGCCAACAGGTACAAAAGGATGCTCGAAACATTTGTTGTACCCCATTTGCAGCAGCGCCAATGCCTTGACACCATTACTTTTATGCAAGATGGAGCACCTCCACACATTGGACTCCCTGTGCAACAGTTTCTTCGCCAACATTTCACCACTGACAGAATAATCAGTCGCGCGTTTCCGACAACTTGGCCATCTCGTTCACCGGATCTTAATCCGTGTGATTTTTGGCTTTGGGGACACTTAAAAAACCTTGTTTATTGAGAACGTCTGATAACCTTGGCAGATTTGAAAGAGAGTATCAGTCTGCATGTGAGAAGCATCTCAGATGACCAGTTACGATCCGCAGTTGAACAAGCTGTCCACAGACTTCACATTTTACATCTTCAGGAAGGGAACCATATTGAGCAGCATTCCCTGCATCGATAACGTCTTTGTTTCATGTATGCTTGGTACTTTCAAATAAAATGTGTTTAAAACGTGTTTTTGTGTCTTTTCAGCATACGTCCAGTGGTACAGCGCCACCTATCGGTGATTTCTGGAACTAAATTTTTTTTTCGTGAAATCCGTTTCCCCATTTTTTGAATAGTATGTCCACAAATTTTCAAGCCTTTACACTGAGTAGTTCGATATCCAGGGAGGTCAGAGTAGGGGTGTTTTATTTCTGGCCACCCGGTATATATATATATATATATATATATATATATATATATATACACTGAAGTGACAAAAGTCATGGGATAGCAATATGCAAATATGCAGGTGGCAGTAGTATCGCAGCGAAAAAGTATAAATGCGCAGTTCATTTTCCAGAGCTTTCATTTGTGTTCAAGTTATTCATGTGAACAGGTTTTTCGTGATTTATGGCGGCACGACGAGAATTAACAGACTTTGAACGTGGAATGTTAGTTGGAGCTAGATGCATGGGTCATTCCATTGCGGATATCGTTAGTGAATTCAACATTCCGAGATACACAGTATCAAGAGTGTGCCGAGAGCATGAAATTTCAGGCATCACATACCATCATGGACAGCGCAGTGGGCGACCACCTGCACTTAACGACCGAGACCGCCGACGTCTGTGTAGAATGGTCAATGTTAATAGACACGCAACACTTCGTCAAATAACTGCAGGAATCAATGTGGGACGTACGAGGGACGTGTCCGATAGGACTGTGCGGTAAAGTTTGTCTTCCTTGGGCTATGACAGCAGAAGACCGATTCGAGTGCCTTTACTGACAGCACAACATCGCCTGCAGCGACTCTCCTGGACTCGTGAGCATATCGACTGGTCCCTAGACCAGTGGAAAACCGTGGCGTGGTCAGATGAGTCACGATTTCAGTTGTTACGAGCTGATGGTAGAGTTCGAGTGTGGCGCAGACCCCACGAAGCCATGGACCCAAACTGTCAGCAAGGGACTGTTCAAGCTGGTGGTGGCAGCATAATGGTGTGGGCTGTTTTTACATAGCATGGACTCGGTCCTCTGGTGCAACTGAACCGATCATTGACTGAAAATGGTTATGTTCAGCTGCTTGCAGATCACTTGCAGCCATTCATGGACTTAACGTACCCACACAATGATGGGATTTTTATGGATGACAATGCGCCATGTCACCGGGCCAGAACTGTTCGCAATTGTTTTGAAGAACATTCCGGACAAATCCAGCGCATGATATGGCCACCTAGATCGCCCGATATGAATCCCATCGAGCATTTATGGGACATCATCGAAAGGTCCGTTCGTGCCCAAACTCCTGCACCATCCACACTTTCACAATTATGGACGTCTATACAGACAGCATGGCTCAATATCCCTGCAGAGGACTTCCAACGACTTGTGGACTCCATGACACGTCGAGTTGTTGCACTGCGCCGCGCAAAAGGAGGACCGACACGATATTAACATTCATCCCATGACTTTTGTCACTTCAGTATATATTTTAATAAAAAAACATTTAAACAATTCAGCTCGAGTCATTACCATTAGACGCCAACAAGAGAAATTAATTTAAATTGATTTGCTCTTTTTGTGTTATTTACAGATAAACATGATGGACGATTTTGCATAACATGGGTACCGTTTTCTGTAGCAATTTCTTCCATCATATGACAGGTTATGATTAGAAGACTTCTATCATTTATGTAATTTACATGAACTATATCTATTTTAGTCTAAATGTTAGATAGCTATTTAGTATTTTTTTTTCAGAAAGATATGTTATCATATGGATTTATAGTAGATTTTCAAACCTCAACACTTTTTGCAGCTGTTAAAATATATTTAGTTACATATTTTTCCATTAAAAAATCTTGTCCATATGAATGTAATGATTTTCATACTAAGTTTTCATGAGTTTATGGATATATAATTAAGAAAATCTGTATTTTTTGTATATTACATCACTGAATAATGAAAATTTTCTGTAAACTTTGCTCTGAGAGCACAAATACCGCTTTCTAGAAAATATTTACGGAACCATAGCCATGTTTTCGATAGTTAAAAATTAAACAAAAGAAATAATAAATAGAACTAAATGATGCAGAGGAAAAAATTATTCAAGAATAATAAAACATATTCCTAAATTATTCCTCCAAATTCATCAATCTTTGGTTTCAAATGTTTGTATTCTTCGTTTCTTAAAATATTCCACAACTTCCTGATGATAAATGTATGCAGCATTGTTCTCGATCATCTACA
Organism: Argiope trifasciata; assembly: GCA_026543055.1. Lineage (NCBI taxonomy): Eukaryota > Metazoa > Arthropoda > Arachnida > Araneae > Araneidae > Argiope > Argiope trifasciata. The sequence continues at coordinate 1,158,102 of JAPMOQ010035391.1, read as the reverse complement.
TCCTTGGCAGGTAGGTGCTATAGTTTTCAGAAAGTACTTGCTATACATGAAAGAAAAGTCTATTAATATTTTCCTTCACTCATTACTCAATTAATTGCTTACCTTGTTCGATTGAAAATAAAATTTAAACATGTATTAAAAATCTGCACTTGTTACGTATGTTTCATTGGATCAAGAATTATTAGGTAAGACTTAAATGACATTTGTATAAATTTAAATTTTTTGCATTCATTTAATCCCTCTTTAATAAACCATAAGAAAGTTTATCTTAAAAAAAATTAATTTATTCTATCCTTTACTTTCACATTTAGTCTTGAAAAAAATTTAATTTGATTGTAATTTTCTAACGCAAAACAATAAGAAGAATTTAGTAAGAAGACTTTCAAATAATTTAATAATGTCTCGCAATGCTAATTATGTCTCGAATAAATGTCTCGCAATGCTAATTATGTCTCGAATAAATGTCTCGCAAATTATAAAAAAAATTTACTAATGAATAAATATTATTGTAACTTTTCTGTTGTTGACAATCTTATACATTTAGAGAATCCATTTATTGCATATTATAATAATACTACAGCTTTAATTATACTAAACTTGAACACTTAATAAGTAATCACTTTTAAATTTCACTAAACAGATTACAAATAAACAACATTACCAATCTCGTGAAAAAAATTATTCACCTTGAATGGAAATATTACTGCGTAATTAAATCAATTGATTTAAAAAATAAAGAAAAATAATAAAAATTAGAATATAAAATGACGAAAAAAATAAAATCTACAATAGCAAATTTCGAATTATCGTGTGAGAACATTACTATTTTTATGAATTATTTGTCTTAATTAATGTAAGCCATTAACCAGTTGAAACCGCTTTGAAACAATTACGAGTGAGCTCCTTCGGTTTATGTCGCTCTCTCTGTCTCTCTCATACATTTTCTTAATATCGACCATGCGATCTCTGATATCTCCTGACTGTTTCAAAAGGATTTAGACTGTATAATGACTTAAATTTGTTAGTAAGGATTCATATAATTTATAATTCTGCAATAAAGGCGCATCTTTTAACTGGCGATAAATCATTAGATGTGACAATATTCTAATAACCTCATATAATATTTAATCTGCATTTCATTCTAATAAGCTCCTTTTAATTAGTTGAAAGTATCCCTGATCCAACAATCTTTATCGATTGAACTAACAATATTTTAACTTTTTTCGTTTATTTAAAAAAAAAAAAATGTTCTGAGCTAGTTAGTCAACAAAACTGTGATTTCCAAGTGAAAAATTACATTAGTAGTATTAAATACAAAAACTGTACTGTGAAAGTAGACTTAAAAAAAAGGGATAAATGGAGAATTTGTTGACTACTGATTTGGAACTTCAACAACTTCCTGTCTTCATATTTTCAGCTTCAGCAACTTCTTGTCTTCACATTTTGAAGCTCTAAGAACTTCAAGCGAAAACAATAGCATCTTTTCACATGCTAAAAAAATTAAGTAAAAATATATATTTCAAGCAACAAAAGACGTCGATTACTAAGGAAAAATATTACTCTAACTTTCAATTAAATTACTTCAATTCTAAATTAATCCTAACTGAAATTACTCTTACTAATTTTAGATGCAACCTTAGTTACTAATTATAACTTATCATCCAATTTTTCGGTTATTCTAATCCCAATTATTAATTATTTATTTGACTATGTCACTTTTTTAATACTATCTACTTCTCATCCAAACTAAAATTATCCGCATAACAATTTATTATTTTCCAGAAATGAAACATTATTTTCTGAATTGCTGAAACATTATTTTCCAGCCAATGAGAACTGATAAGACAAGAAAGCGGTAGAACTACACTGAGGCATTAACGGAAACTCGTCATCGTTTTCCCGCTTTCTAGTAGCCATCGATAAAATAAACATGGCGTTGATTACGCTCCAACGTCGAGGGATACTGGTTTTGCGGGTTCAACCTCAGAAGCTTTGGTAGACATCATGATCGATAGGTTGAACCACATTCTATGTTAGAGGATAGGACATCGTTTCCGTGATGAGTATGAAGATTAAAACAGCATGGGGAATAAATGGATGATCGATGTATCTTTAATAATGTGCATCAAAGTGATTTGGGGTGTAATGGTGGATATGCATTGCCCACTAAACGATTTATCATTGGTAGCGTCGTCGTGTCTGCAGTAGTAGAGTGAATGTAGTATGCAAGAGTTTTAATTACTAATTGCATTATTTGACTATGATTTAAAAGATAATGATGATTGTTGCTATATTGTAATTGGAAGAAATGCCGCATAATTATCTGGCGTTCTTAAAAGTTTTATTATAATAAAGAAAACGCAAAAACTCAACAGTAAAATTTTAAAATGATTAATCCTGGGAGATTGTCACCATCTACTTCAATAATTGCTTCTCAATTTCTTGGAAAATGTTCGAATCCCTAGGCAAAGAGATCACAGATCTTGTTTAGACTTCCGCCATTAAGTTATAGAAATCTTCGTAAATTTTCTATACTTATTTATTAAGCTTCTTTTTTCTATACTTATATAATAACTTCTAATTTCTGTACTTATTTACTAAACTTCTTCTTTCTATACTTATCTCACTCTTCTTTGCTATTCTTATTTTGAATTCAGAACCCTATAAATTAAGAACACTTATTTACTTACCTCTCATTCTGATCATTTTTATGTTTTACGCTGAATGGACAGATTTTTTTCTCAATAATTTTATTCAGATAATAGAAAGAAGGAAAAGCAAAAAAAAAACTTCGAATGAAAAGATGGTTATCGACTTAATGTGAGAGAACAAAGGGAAGAATAAAAAAAAGAATCATGGAATATTTGGAAAGATCTACATTCTTTTCTCTGAGATCAAAATCATTCTTTTGTCTAGAAATCAATCAGGAGACAGAATAAGATGCTGAGTACCATTCCAAAATCAAATATTCAGTGCATCAATAAAAAAAATTATTCTTTCGAATATAATACAAAAATAAATGCAGTATCATTATGTATCCTCGTTCTACCATACTAAGTTTAAATATCCTTTCCAAGCATGATATCCCAGTGTTGAGTGTAATTTTAAAGTGCAGCTTTTGATTATAAAATATAGCAATGCATTAAGCTTCATAAATAATGCCAAGGATTTTCTTTAATTTGTGAATTATTCTTAAAAAGGCTGAAGGGCAAGGATTTTTATCAAAAAACTGGATGCTATATTAATAGCTCCCAGTTTCTTGGTAAAAATCATTAAAATCCCTTAGAAAAACTGTTTATGCTAATTACCATTTTTGAGAATAAGTAGGTGAACTAAACTGATATGAGCATTATCTTTCGTTAAGTCTCTCTATGCCTATATTATTAACAAAAAAAAGAATATCATTGCGCATGCAAGTGTGGTTTGGAGTTTTACGGGGACTTTACTTTAGAGTGGGGGGATTTCATCTTCATCGTGATTTGTTTGAATGTTTAATAAGATTTTTAATTAACTGAAAATTCAGCAAATTTCGCAAATTTCTCTTGACAACTCCGAAAAATATTATTGAAATAAAGGCGGTTATCAAAATAACGGAAACATCTGTGAATAAAAGTGACATTTTTTAATAGGCTTTGTGAGCTTCAAAATTTAAAGACACTCGCCAGTTTTTAAAAGAAATAACAGTGCATATATTATAGCACTATTTGTTTGCTTTATGGAAGCACATTAATTTTTGGAATTTTTTCAAATGAATAAGATGTTGGACTTTTCAGCTTTTCAAAGAGGCCAAATTGTAGGAACCCGTCTAACTGGAGCAAGTGTGATCGAAGAATCCCTACTTTTAAGCGTTTCAAGAGATGCTGTCGCTAAAGTCATGCTAGCATACAAACAGCGTGGCAAAACAAAATCGGCAATGCAAAATAATTGGTGGAAAGAGAAGCTCAGTGAAAGAAACTAACGGTATTGAAATGGATGGTAATAACTAAAAAGAGAAATACCGCAGCAAAAGAAAACACATAACTCTATCCCCATCTGGATTCTCCACTGTCAGTGATTACAGTGTGAAGGCACCTGCATAAACAGAACATTTATGGTAGATGCAATTCCTAAGCCACTTCTTACAGATGTTGAAGGTAAATGCCGTCTGCAGTTGTGTCACGCCCATAAAATCTGGTCGATTGATAAGTGGAGGAAAGAATTATGGTCTGACGAAACGTGTTTCACACATTTCTCTATAACAGGATTGGTGCACGTTTGGAGTGCATCTGCAGAAGCGTATGATCGTGATTGTTTCCTTCCAACTTTCAAGTATGGAGGTTAATCTGTTAGAATATAGGCAGGCATATCGTTCTTTTCTGTTGGACCAATCATTACCCTGAAAGAAAGGATCACTGGGAAGAAGTATAGAGAAATTTTAGCTGATCAGGTCCATCCTATGATGCAGACTTTGTTTGCTGCAAAAAATTGTCTTTTTACAGGAATCATATGGCATCTATCCATACAGCGAGATTTGTCCAATTATGATTTGATGAAGACGGGCATGAAGTTAAACAATTGCATCAGCCCACGAACTCACTCGATGCCAATATATAATTGAACAGTTATGGTCTATCATAGACCACTCAATAAGGACTCAATATCTTCCACCTTTACACCTCTAAGAGTTTTCACCATATCTCAAGGGAAAATGATGAATATCCCTTTAAACACTATTCAACACTTATATGAATCGATTTATAGATGAGTTCAAGTTTATTACATGTCAAAATCATTCCAACACCATACTAATAATTGATTTTTCATAAATCTAAAGTGTTTCCCGTATTTTGGTAACCATCTGCAACTAATTTTTATTAACAAACATTTTTCGTTTACGTAATCTCATTTACAAAATAAATGTTGTTTAATGATACCTTTTTAACTATCATGCAAGTTTGTTAATTGGCTTAAAAATTCGTAATTTACAGAAATAAATTATTGGAAGAATTTTTTTTTTCCATATAGTTGTGTTCTCAGTATTGACACTGAAGGTGTTTTTAAATATGAGCTTCATATTTTTGAAATATTTACTTCGAAATATATATATATATATATATATATATATATATATATATATATACAGAGAGAGAGATAGATGTTTGCAAAATATGGCAAAACTTTTTTATTATTCTCTAATAAGCTTATTTAAATTACTTGAAATTATCCCTGAACCAACAATCTTTATCGATTAAAGAGTAAAATCTTTATTTTTTTGGTTTATTTTTAAAAACGTTGCTAGAGTTAGACAATAATACTGCGATTTCCAAGAGAAAAACTACAACAGACGATAGATAATTCAAAGTCTATACCAGTGGTGGGGAAACTTTTTTTAAGACGGGCCATTTGTAATAACTAGACGATCATAGCGGGCCAAAGAATAAGGCTTAATCGTTAAAAAATTTATGTGTTCTATAAACATATACGTATATTATTTTATATACTTATTATTTTAATAGTAAAAAAGCAAAAGGTAAGAAAATTATAAGCACAAAATATAAAATGAATTTAATGTAGTTCTTGATGTGAAGTATTATCACTTTATTTTCTGGTGTCATTACTGGTTGGTGGTGCATGAGAAAAATGAAATTGAGACTGTTTTATCACAATTTCATCATAGTCCGGTTCCATTTGCGAAGCAGAAATTCTTAAAACTGATGAAAGGTGCTCATCTGTAATTCTGTTTCTTAAAGAAGTTTTCCTGAGCTTCATTGTTGAAAAGATTTATTCGCATGTATAAGATGAGCCGAGCATTGTCATTATCTTCATTGCATGAGTAATTAGATTTGGGAAATTATCTGGACTTAAATTTTTATAAAATTCTAGTAATGGTACTGTATGAAAAGTTTGTTTCAGGAGAGTATTACAGTTCAGTTCTATTAACTCAAGTTGAAATTTTGCATCAACTTCTTTGTAATTAACATTAAATGGGGTGGCAAAAATACTAAACTCTGGTTCCATTTTTCTAAAGTCCTGAAATCTCCTTTCAAATTCTGAAGATAGTTTTCTCAAATTAATTTCGTATTTTTTAGTCTTATTGTTTGATATAGTGAATTTTAAAGATTGTATTCTTGGAAAATGAGAAAAATCAGATTTAGAGATCTGATTAGCAAAAAATAATAACTGTAATTTGAAACTCTTCAGGTATTGCCAAATATCGTGAAGAAACTGATTTTTCCCTTGCAATTTGAGATTAAGTTGATTCATGTGTACTAGGAGGTCTGTGAAAAAAGCGAAATCAGAAAGCCACGTTTCGTTTCCTAACACGTCAAATTGATTATAAATGTCTTTATCAAGAAGAAAATTCACAATATCGTCTTTTAAATCCCAAATTCTTTCAAATACTTTTCCAGCACTTAACCAACGAACTTTTGAATAATACAGGATATCGGAATGCTCAGCATGTACGGACTCCAAAAACTGTTGAAACTGGCGATAATCCTCTGGAACGAATCATATTTGCTGGTTTTACAGCAATATTAAGTATATGATCAATATCTAAAGCCGATTTACAGAGAGCATCCTGATGTATAAGGCAATGCAAAAAAACAACATCATTTCCCGAATACTTAGAATTAAATTTCCCAACAAATCCTTGATTGATTTCAGCCATATTAGGAGCACCATCTGTAGTTACATTACATAACTTATCAATAGGTAATCGAAGTTTATCGATGCGATTTTCAAATTCACAAAATATATCGGCACCAGTCGTTGTTCCTTTCATTGGCTGCAGCCCTGCAAGTTCTTCTGTAATTTCAAAGTGGGCGTTGATTCCTCTTACAAATATGAGTAACTGCGCAGTATCGCTGATATCTGTACTTTCATCGATGGTAATTGAATAAAAAATAAATTTTTGAGTTTTTGTAGTCAGTTGTGAAATTAGATTTTTATCAATATTTTCAATTCTCTCGGTGATTGTTCTTCTTGAGAGAGACAGTGTTTGAAAATCATTTTTCTTTTCAGGGCACATAATATCGCACACATCTATCATGCACTGCTTTATAAATTCTCCATCTGAAAATGCTTTATTAGATTTAGCAATATTATAAGCCAACACATAACTGTCTTTCGTAGTGCATCTTCGAGAATGATTAGCTCTCTGAAATAATTGTTGTTGACTTGATAAATTTTTTATTAAATCTTTCGATTTAATTTTTTTTACCTCTTCACTTAACGATGAGTAGGAGTAGTTTCCATGTTTGCTCTTGAAATGGCGTTGAATGTTATATTCTTTTAAAACTGCAACAGTTGTATTGCAAAGTAAGCACACAGGTTTTTCTTTACATAAAGTAAAGAAATATTTCCACGTCCATTCCTCTTTAAAAACTCGACATTCTGTATCCTCTTTTCTTTTTTTAACATCCATTTTAGACGTTTCCTACTACGGAGAATAACACACAAAGACGCAAATGACGAAAGCTTACTACTTACTACTACTAATGCTCTTGCGAGGGTGTTTGTTGAGGCAGTGGGAGTTTCGGGGATTACACAAACAATTACTTGAGTCACAGCGGGTCGTTGCAGATGACTGACTAAGTCGCTAACTAACTGATCTTCGGGCGGCCTATCTTGTATTTATACCTACCTGCAAGGATTGTTCGAGAATTGGAGTTTTGCGGTTCTTTCGGAAAAACAGAACAATGGATCGAAAATGCGAGAGTGTCTGGAAGTTTCAAGCGAAGAGGAGTCAGCTGTTTGGGTCGAATGGATTTGTCCAGAATACTATTGTGTTTTGAATATCGCCGCAGGTAGTTTTTATGCTGGTCGTCACATTACGAAGTAAGAATGCGTTCAAGCATTCTCTCGATGGCACTCTTAAACGGGCCGGATTAAACCTTTCCGCGGGCCGGACTTGGCCCGTGGGCCGTAGTTTCCCCATCACTGGTCTATACAGTGAACACCAACTCTAAAATAAAACTACATTAGCAGACGGTAGATAAGGGAAAAACTATACTACAAAAGACTCCAAAACAAACTACATCAGAAGACGATAGATAATGGAAAAAACTATAATGTGAAAGCCGATAGATATTTCAAAAGGAACTAACTTTACGGTGGAACTAAACTTTACTCCAAAATAATAATTAAAAAAAGGATAAAACCCCAATTTCTGACAAAGCGCCTCCTTTTTTTTTTTCTTTTTTTTAAACTCATCTTTCACAATTTGTTTCCTTCCCATTTTGATGCTCCAAAAAGCTTAAGCAAAAATAATATCATGCTTACACATGATATAATGATAATAAAAACTCGTGAGAAAGAATGCTTCACAGCATTTATTTCTTACTTTTAATAGGTAATACCATCAGAAAGACAAAGTTACATAATTCAAATAAAAAATTCTTTTTAAATTAAAAATAATAACAATCAATTTGTATATCTTAGATTTAAATTTTGTTCCTTTTGTTATGAAAAAAACATATTGTGGCAGTCAAGCCATATTTTCTTCCAATGATTTGGTTTTTAATAGGGAAAAGAACATTTCGAAGAATTTCGGAATCCGTCATAAAAATGATTATGCGAAAAGACATTTTTACATAATTAAGTTTTCTTTTTCTATTAGTGGTGATTTAAATTGTTTTTAGTTTGTTATTCTTAAATTTCGTCAGCATTTTCAAAAAATAATGACTTTCCCAGAATTTTAAGGTACAGTTCTTTTACATTCTTTATTTTCATATTCCGAGAAATCGGAATTCCACTTGAGTATCATTTTAAATTGGATTTTCCTTTTATTTATTAATACCATCAAAGAGTGTCGTTATAATTTCCTTCTAAGAAAATATTTCATTTGTTAACGGAATCGTTAGCTAAATGTTTGCTAATGGAATGTGTTTCATCATTTTAACTCACTGCTATTCCCTGTTTCAAATTCAAATAAGGCTCTTACGGATTATTTGTATTTATGATTATAATATTGGTTTACACAAAAATTAAAATAAGAATAACACATCATGCTTATATTGTAGAAACATAACTCAGTTTTTTATATTATAAATCTGTCAATTCAAATGGATTAAAATGTTGAAACATTATTCGAAAGGCATTATATACTTGATATCGATATTTTAAAACAAGCCACATGCATGTAGATGTAGTATGTAAAGGAAAAAAATGTACTCTATATCTCTACATGATAGAATATATATATATATATATATATATATATATATATATATATATATATAAACATTTGCATCCTAGTAAGTCATAAGATCCCCATATTACCAACATGAAAAAAAAATACCTTTTGAGAATGTGCTTTCAATTAAAAAAATTCATATTTGAAACACCATTTGTTTCCGAGAATTATCCGGCTTTCTATATTTTTGCATTTTTATACCTACTAAATGTAATTTACGACCCCGTGTTGTATGGTGATTCTTTATCCTCTTGATGACTAATTTAACCTCTCTGTCTCTGCATATATATATGTGTGTGTTAAATAATAATTGCTGATTTCTGTATGATGATCACGTTTTTCTATAATTTCCACAAACAAATGAATAAGTAAACCCTAAAATAATAATTACTTTCCATTATAAAGAGTCTGATACTTTTAATACACAAATAAACTTTTAGAAATAGTTTTAATTACGCTATTCGTAATTTTCTTTACAATAGTATTTACATTTCTCTATATGCCTCTTATTCAAGCTATAATTATTCATCTTTTTATGACCTGCTGTATATAAAATGAGCCGTCATTACAAGCTAATAATTCAGGAACGGAATTTTCATTCAAAAGCTTTCTTAATGGCTTCATTTTTCAATTTCCTTTGTTCACTAAGATAATACCCAACTTTAAATAATAGCATAAATAAATTTTAGTAATTGAGATTTTTATTTTCAAAGGAAATATGAATACACATAAAGTAATTATTTTAATAGCTAACCAATCGTATTAATTTGAAAATAAAATTGATGATCTACTGATATTTTGCAATTTTTTTCCCAACAGCTCTTTATTTTATCAGTTTCCAGAACTTGAAAGTTTCCAAATATTAAAAGCATTTCTCTTTTCATTTGCAAATTCCGACCATGCTAACTTGTATAGAAACTATTAAGTGATTTTGTCTGAACAGCAATCTTCCGATTGTTTCTTTATTCTGAAAAATATTTCAAGATTCTGTATTAAGAGCTTCAAAATGTTAATTACTAACATTTTATTTCTGCTTTTGTTGAAATATCTACTGATATTTCAAGTTTCTCATACGTTTACAATATTATTTCAAAGTATCAGTTATTTCTTATTGTATAGATATTAATTTAAAAACTATAAAATATTGACACGGCGTTCTAATAATCAATTTAGAGCCGTTATGAAAATTTTAAAATGTAAAAAGTGATAAAATTGGTGACGAATAATAATACATTTAAACATGATTTTCAAACTTATTGTTTGAATTCCGAATATATTATTCTATGCAAATTACTCTCATATATGTGCAATAAGTTGAAATTTCCCAACACTTACTTCGTATATTGGAAATAAAAAATTTCTTCTCTCCGTTTTTAAAGGTAATAAAAAATTCACTATTTTTCACAATATTTTTAAACCGATAGCAACCATTATATGATTTAAAAATTTCAAGATCCTTAATTCTTAGATGAGAAAAGGTATAGGAAACAAAAGTAGGGCTTTTCTCTTTAATAGAAACCTTATCCCTAAAGTTCAACAACGAAGCGATTAATTCCTATCAATTTATCTTCATCACAGATTATGATTAAGATAGACTTCTATCTAGACGTCTAGAATTAAGACCCTGACATTTTATGTCTAATTATCTGCTTTTATATTATTTGGCATAAAACATCTAGATTAGATGTGAAACTTTTGGAAATTAAAAATAGATTCATATTTTTTTAATATTAATTTATTGATAAATTATTTAAGTCGGACTAGAATTTTATCTAATCTAGCACAGCAGAGCCAGTTTGGCTGTTGTGCCAAAAACCCAACCCAAACTAAATTTGACTCTTTTCAGTAAAAACATTTGAAAATAAGGAAAACAAATCATTTAATGTTTTAAAATTCAAATAATATTCTTTTTAATGGCATTAATAAAATTATTTTGCATCTTCCCTGAAAATTATTGTGTTATTAACATCTTCACTGAAAGTTATTTTATAAACATATTTTTTTGCATAATCTTCAGAAACACATTTCATTATTAAGATAAAATTCAAATCTTTGTGTTTGTTCCATGAAATGTTTAATTGAAATACATGTTTACGTTATTGAAAGCTACGGAAGAAAAATCGCTTTATTATTTGATGAGTACAACTCAGAATTAGAAATAAATACCTAATACTGGAAAAAATAAAATGGGGTTAATAAGCGTATTATCCGGGTTGTTAAAGTTTTATTATAACGGTGTTGTCATTGAACTAGACACCATAATTAACATGCTTGGACGCGATTAAAAACAGGTATAAGGCTACTAACTAAATATTGATTTCTATCTAAATTTGAGGCTTGGGAATGATCCTTTCATTACTGTACTTCCAAATAAAAGACTGTATATCTATCTGCTTTCCACAAAAAAAGGCGGTGAGATATTGGATTAAATTCTGTTTTTAAATTATTAATATTATTTCAGCTTAACTTTCCAGAGGATATTAATCTGAGGAGTTATAGACAAGATATATCATCACAAAAGAGAAGATAAATATATTTCCTCGATTTCTAAGTATTTCTAATATTTTACATAATATTTAATCATCTTGTTTTTACTCCATTACTGCTTGAGACAAAATCTTAATTTTTATGGTAAACCGTTTGCTGGCCAGATTAATTTATTCTCCTGTTGCTGAGACTTATCCCACCTGGCTGACAGTAGCATCAAACCTCGTCCATAAGCCCGAATACCTGCAAACAATGTTTACACGGCCTCAGGACTCGAGAACAGCTGACCTTTATAGAAACCGCTGCAGGCCAGAATGTGCATAGGAGCAGCTTAAGTCTCATTGCATTTTGGACACAATGAATAAACATTGTGGCCTGCAGTGTGACGTTGTACAAGAATGTTTCCATTTCGAAACGTAACAAGAGTGTTCGGATTACTCCTGTTGCCAATCCCAATTGAAAGAGACCTTTCCTCATAACATTCTTGCACGGGGACCCTCCTCCCAGAAGAACAGAGATGCTATCTCCCACGGGTGCCGATTTCCGAAAAAAGTAAGGCAGCCACCATGTGTGAGAGGGCCACCTTATGGCTGGCCTCTCTGGCCAAACCATCAGCAATTTCATTTCCGTGCACATTCACATGCGACGGAACCCACTGAAAGGTGATCTTATTATTGGTAATCAAGCGAATCAAAATCTGGATAATAGTTCCTAGTCTTGCGTTCCCTTAATCTGTGCATATATATATATACACTGAAGTGACAAAAGTCATGGGATAGCAATATGCAAATATACAGATGGCAGTAGTATCGCAGCGAAAAAGTATAAATGCGCAGTTCGTTTTCCAGAGCTTTCATTTGTGTTCAAGTTATTCATGTGAATTGGTTTTTCGTGATTTATGGCGGCACGACGAGAATTAACAGATTTTGAACGTGGAATGTTAGTTGGAGCTAGACGCACGGGTCATTGCATTGCGGATATCGTTAGTGAATTCAACATTCCGAGATCCACAGTATCAAGAGTGTGCCGAGAGTATGAAATTTCAGGCATCCCATCCCATCATGGACAGCGCAGTGGGCGACCACCTGCATTTAACGACCGAGACCGCCGACGTCTGTGTAAAATGGTCAATGTTAATAGACACGCAACACTTCGTCAAATATCTGCAGGAATCAATGTGGGACGTACGAGGGACGTGTCCGATAGGACTCTGCGGCGAAATCTGTCTCCCTTGGGCTATGACAGCACAAGACCGACTGGAGTGCCTTTACTAACAGAACGACATCGCCTGCAGCGACTGACATTTAGTTAGTTAATCTATTGAGAATACACAATAATGCTTCTATATTTATCTCTAACTACTTTAATTAGAGGTTTCAGAGCATAGTAATGTATTAGGAATATTAGTTAGCAAAGGAATTAGAAGCGCGAATTATCTTTACAACTGAAATGCAAAATGAAAATTATTGTTACCTTTTATAGATACTGTAAAATTTAAAATTACGAGCTTTAGATAATCTCGACTATCAAAAAATTTAGAAAAATAAGTTTCAGATGATAAATGTTCAAAAATTATACCTATAATAGTATTGAAATGGACTGAATTTAACTATGCTAGGGGTGAATTATTGCTTAGTATACATATTGATTTATAATTCACTTTTAAAGAATCCACAAAGGCCTAAAATATTTAGAAAATATCTGAAACACAAGGTTTTGTTGTTATTTATGGCCCTTAACAAGTCCGTTGACAGTTATTTGCTAGCGATTTAATTCGAAATCAGCGTCTCTTGTTTATTCAGTGACATCCACTTGAGCCCAGAGTAAGATTTAGCTGTTTTATGCATCCCACTTTCGTTTTCGCTTCCACAAGTCTTTTTTTACAGAAGAAGAACAGATAAGCCCGAACCGGGATTCGAAGTGAGAACGCCCATGCAAGAACCGGGAAAAACGCAGTACCTCTATGCCAAGAGGCGGGATGACAGAAGATGTAATTTAATAAAATTGATCAGAAAAGGAAGAAAACAGATAAATGGTTATGGAAATTTATAGCCCAGTAGAAAAAGAAAATTACTGAAACAAAATGAATAATCTAATTATATAGATGAGAAAAGAAAATAAATTTAAGGATTAATTTTCTTCAAATTTGGAATAAGAATTTACATTTTAAAATTCAAATACCTAAAAATGTATTGCCGATATCTAAAAAAATCAACACTATGCTCCTATAATGAAATTATTAAGTAAAAATAAAATTTATGAAAGGAAAAATACGTATTTTTGATTAAATGCTGTTTGATTCTGAAAGACTATATTTTTCCGTTCGAAGCTTTTGAGAGTCGCAATTGAGGACAGTGAAAAATAAAAATAATTTCAATAACAAATTTATTTCTTCTACAGAATTTATTTTCTACAATCAATATTTTAGTTAACCTGAATTTCTTATACTGGATTTTTTTTAAATGAAGTTCGAATCACTGTTTAATTGTTTAAAACAAAAGATAAAACAACATTGAGAATGAAATTTTTTCTTTGGCTCGAAAATAGAACAGCAGTTGTTTACGGGATCCAATATTGGTTAAAGTAGGTGCTTTAAACAGAAAATGGTATTTGAGAAGGAAAATAATCGGGATTGTTTGTTCTTATATTATCTACTAAACTTCCCCAGAATCACGTTTTTTGTATTAAATCCCATAGAATCAAGTATATTTTGAAGCTACTTTTTTTCCTTCAGAATGGCAGTTTTTTGCCAGATTCAAATTGCTTGTG
>JAPMOQ010035391.1:1089116-1135434 GCA_026543055.1 Argiope trifasciata | reverse complement strand
GCACCTCAAAATGAGAATGAGAACCTTCCGGCCTGGTTGTTGGTTCTGACCACCCTTTAGTGTACACGAAAGTATGGGTATTTGGCTTTTTCCTTCAATGACGGGATTTATTTCCTTAACGAAGGCTCGTACTGGGGCCAGTGATGACCTTTAAAACTCAAAAAAATGTAGTTCTTGCGGCTGTCCGGGCATTCAGTTTTTTTAACCTTGTGTCTTTGAGATGAGAAGGAGAATCAGTGATATGGCTCAATAATCAGAATTAAGTAAATTAAATATCAAAATGATACCTCGTCTTGAATGTTGAGTGAGAGTCACCATTCAAGTTCGACGGGTTATTATTATTATTGATAATAAAAACAATGATGATGATAGTTATAAAAAATATTCCATTCGCTAAACAAGCAATTGCATTGTAATTTTGATAATAATTAAAGTTTAAGTTTCAAAACGCTATAAAAATAACTACTGATGTGAATGACGTCAATGTTTAGTTTAGTTTAGTTATATTAACGTCCCATTTAAAGCAACACGACGGCTATTTTGGGAAGGACCTCGTAATTTTGAATCACGATCAGATAACGAAGTCGACACCTGAGCTGTCACCCCCCTCTCCACACCACACCACATCAGCGGGAGGACGTTTGGCCTGACTGATTTTAACGTGCAAGAGACCCCCTCACACGACAGTTCTTCGGTGGAATTGAGTCTCGAATCTGAAACCCTCCGGTTCCGAAGCCGAGACCTTACCACCAAGCCACCGCGGCCCATGAATGACGTCAAACTTGAATGGCGAGTTGTTAAAGAAAGCAGAAAGCGTATAGCAAAAGAAAAAAAAATGAAAAATCGATTTACCTCTTTATATAGATATATACAGTAATGCAAATAAAACTGTTCAACGATTGTAATTTGTTAATGCGTTTTACTGTTAAACTTAAACTTTAGCCGTTGTTTTACGGATATTTTCTCATTTATCGTCTTTATCTTGCCACCTACAGCGCCATCTTTTGTTGAAATTTAAAACTAATTATTTTTCTTCTGTCATACGTTTTCCGAATTTTTCTAGAACATGCCGTTCAAATTTGATACCATTCTCATCAGTAGTTCTTTTCTATAGTGTTTTGAATCTAAATCTTTAATTGTATTCATCCTGCATTTCTATATCAACCCACTGCCGCTAATTTATATGAACAAAATGATGCATTTTGCGCGTCTACCACGTCTTTCCTCAAGGAAGGACTGTAGCGTGCCCGTTTATGGCCATTAGGAATGAACAAAAATCCCAGCGATTTTGCTGTAGGAGCGGTTTAGTCATCCAGTTATTTTATCGGTGTGTCTTCGGACTTGCCGTAGAATTAGTGATATGTTTTTCCAACCAAATTTCCAACTATTACATTAAAGCGCCTTACTTCGGATAAAAACTGCTGCTTGCGATGTCTCATATTTTGTTACAATCATTCTTTGAATGCATTTTTAACAAATATATGTGTTCTTCCTTTCTGGTTTTGTTAAGTAAATTTCAAGTCGCATTTTTGTATTAGCTTAAAACTTATTATTGAAATGCAAGAATATTGATGGAAAAATGTTATTAACCAGTGAGGAAAGGAATAACCGTAGTTCCCATAGCACTGAGTTAGTATCTAAGATGAGATGTAAAACCATGTATTTGTGTTATAATAGTTTCATGGAAAAATTTTTAAAAAATACCCCATTATTCCTATTTAAAGGAAATTTAAAAAAATCTTTCCAGAATTAACATTTTCAAATATTCTTCCCCTCGCAGGGCATTTCAAAATGAAGATGAGAAACTTCTGACACTTTCGTTGGTTCTCGCCACCCTGGAGGTTACACGAAAAGGTGGGGATTTGGCTTCTTCCTTCAATGGCGGGACTTACTTCCTTAACGAAGTGTCGGACTGTGGCCAGTGATGACCTTTAGAACTTAACCACAGCTCCCGAAAGTGTTGCTCTTGCGCCTCTCCTGACATTTATTTTTTTTATGTTTTTTTAAAAAATTCTATTGTCTTTGAGCCGAGAGGGAGAATCAGTGATATGACTCAATAATCACAAATAAATAAATGAAATATTCAATTGAGTCTTTGTCTTGAGTGGTGAATTAGTGTCACCATTCGAGTTCCAAAGGTTATTATTATTAATAGTAATTACAAGGATAATAATAATAATACAAAATTTTCAATTCTCCAAACAAAAAAATTCTATGTACAGGGTGATTATAATTAAAGTTCAAGTTTCAAAACGATATTAAAAAACACCACTGATGAGAATGACATCAAATTTGATCGGCGTGTTATTGAAGAAGGCGGAAAGCCTAAGGCAGAAAAAAAAATTCTTGACATCGATTTGTACCTTTTAATGTGATAAAAACACTCCTGCAATTAAAATTAGTCAACAATTCTTTGTCAATGCGTTTTAATGTGAAACTTATATTTTAAGGGTTGTTTTACGGATCATTTCTCATTTATCGTCTTGATTCTGCTGCTTACTGCGCCATCTGTTGCTAAAATTTTAAAGTAAAAGTTTCTCTTCTGCCATACGTTTTCCGTGTTCTTCAATAACATGCCGGTCAAATTTGATGCCATTCTCCTCAGTGGCTCTTTTTTATAGCGTTTAGAAACTAAAACTTTAATTGTAATCATCCTGCATTTCTATATCAACCCTCTGCCTCTTATTTATATGAACAAAATGATGTATTTTGAATATCTACCACAAATTTGTTAAAGGAAGGGTAGTTTTGTGCCCGTTTAGGGTCCTTAAGAATGAACAACAACCCCACTAGTTTACTGTAGGAGCTATCTAATCACCCATTTACTTTATCGGTGTGCCTTCGGGCCTATCAGAGAGTCAGTGATATGTTTTTCTAACTATTACAATTTGTCAAGTTTTGTAGCTCTAGAGTAAGCAGTGTTTAATATTCAGACTCCGCACATATGCACATACATGTTTATCTTTATTATAAGTAGAGATTGTAGAAATTTCTTTTCAGCAATTTCTAGTTTGCATTGAATTGTTATAAAAACACATTAAGTGTAGAATTTTAAAAGTTTTCAAGTTTTTTTCTAATGTATCCATTAAGCTATTATTTATCATCATTGTTATCCTTCATTGCTAAGCTTATATAATCCATTGAATTATCTCTTTATATTTTTGATTTAAGAATGCTCTTAAAACAAAACATGATGCTGTTATGTTGAATTATAAGCGGAAAATTAACACCGTGATTTTGCATTTCACTGATCTGAAAACCATTACATAGTTAGAAATTAAATAAATTTTAATGGATACATTTTATAATCATAATGAAGAGATTAATTTTGTAAAAATGACTAAAAGACAAATGTTTGCAGTAGAATAAAAATTTTAAACTTACAGGTCATTCTCAAATTTTGTTTTCTCCTAATTTTTATGCATTTCAGGATAAGAATTCTCATTTTCGAGCATTGATTCTTTTTCTTACATTATAAAATAAATCCATAATCAATACAATACACTTTCCAAGCATGTATTCGAAATTTTCCTAAATTTTTCTTTCTTATTCAAAAGACATGAATTTTTTTAAAAAGATTCAAATTCATTTTGAAAAAGCGATACAATATATCAAAGAAATATGATAACATCTAGTATAGGAAATAAGTTCGATGCAACTAAAAACCGAAAACGCAGAAAACGAAAAAAAATTTGGAATATAATAAGGACACGCGTTTTTACAGTCAGTCGGAGTTGAAGAAATCTTGATGGATAACTTGTCTAGCCTTTCTGAATAAGAAATCCGAAAGTGATCTTATATTTTTGATCAGATATTGTATGCTCTAAATTTAAATAAATTCTATAATCTCAGTTGTAAATTTACTCTATTTTTATTCTCTCTGACTTTCAACCATGTTGGCATGTCTTTAAGTGGGACATTTGCTGATGTTTAAGAGAATTATTTTCAAGAAAGTACATTTTCAAGCTCGATGTAGTGAAAGAATTCTACACGTGAAGAGAAGCTCACTTTTAATGATGTAAATCCTATAAAGTAATTTAACGATGGTGAGATGGATATAGAACTCTTAATTACAAAAAAACTCCCAGTTTTATCATAAATGTTCCAGTTTATGTATTATACTTCATTAGAATTCCCAACCATTATTAGATAGATCTGCTTAGAAAAGATGTTATCAAAAAATACTAATAGAAGTGAGAAAATGAAGCTCAAAGTTGAATCCTACACTCCATCTCATTTATATCGTGTTATTATAATTTTGGTAACCAAAGAAAGAAATGAAAACAAAAATGAGTTGGCAAAGATTTTGACAGGACATTAAAAATATTTCAAATTTGGTTCTTATGATAATTTCTGGTTCTTTAAGATAACTCTTATCAGCTAAATATCCCGTTGGAATAAATATCTGAACAATTGCAATAAAATATTCAGAATGCATTTTAGAATCTTTTTCCTTAAGCAATGCATTAAGACTATGTATTTGCAAATTAAAAGTGCCATTAAATAATAAAGACAACTGTGTGAAAATATTTCGGCATCTGAAGAAGTTGATAAAAAGTTGAAATTATACATTTTATTCCCTCCCTTTAAAGTAAATATGTTTATCAGTAAAATGTTTTTCTTACATTCATTTATACAGAAACAGTTTCATGCTTATCTTTTAAAATGCTGCTGGAATATATTTATTTTTAAATTTAGATGAGCATATCATAAAATTAAGTGGAGTAATTTAGTTATTCAAAAAAATCTACCATTGTAAATGGCATAGATATCATTCGACATTTATGGCTTAGTTAAATATCAGCACTCTTGTTTCTCTTATTTGCCTGAAAATTTAAGAGACTTAAAAGTTTATATTTCGAATTGGTAAAGAACAAAATTGAAAATTAGGATATTGGACAATTAAGATCTGTCAGAGAAGAAAATGTGATACAAAATTATACACTGGCGGAAAAAAAATTCCAGCACAAGGAAAGACGTGTTAGATAAACAAAATTTAGTAGGTATGTTTATACACCTGAAAGATGACATTGATTCTAATTTCCTATCTCACACATAAGTGTGGCGCTAGTGGTAAATCAGGTTTGCTTTAAATACGTGCTGTAAAGCTCATAAGCGTATTTTATCTCCGAAAATTGACGTATTGAGTTAATAATAGCCAAAAATGCCTTTAAGAAGACGAAGACTTATCCATTGCTCACCAAGTTTGATCGAGTTCTTGTAATAGGATTACCAGAAAGTGGCTTTTCTTTCAACGATATTTACGAAAGAATTGACTGGAATGTATCCATTGTGCATGATTGTTGGGAGCAATGGTCAAATGATGGTACTGTCTCAAGAACACCAGGCACCGGACGGTCAAGTGCCACAACTGAGAGGGAAAACCGCCATATTCGGAAAGCGTCTGTGGTTCATCGTTCTGCGTCTGTGGCAGAAATTTGAGTTTCAGTTGGTGAACTGAAACTCAAATTTCAGTGTGCTATTGAATGCAGTGGCACAACAAACTGATAGAAATCGGTTACTTCAATGACAGCTCTGAGCCAGGTGGTTCTATCGTTCCTTCCACTGACTCTAGGGCACTGCCGTTAGTAATGCCAAAATTAACTATTATGATAGAAACTAAAACATATACATAATTAAATGATACTTAAAAATTATTTGAACAATAGCTCAAACTAAAATATTTCTATTTCATTTTTGCTAGAATTATATCGATTAGATATCATTTTTTCTAAATTTATAAATATTACCAATTGTACAGCTGTTATTGACATTATATCTTAAATACGCATAAATACCATATTTTTAAAATCATTATTTTTAATGAACAATAAATGGTACTATTTCTCAATAAAATGCAAAATGTCGTTTATATTTTTCATTAATAATAATATATGTGTTCAAATTTCAATATTGAAATAGATTCTGCATCATAAAATTTAACTACTTATAAAAGATAGTAAATAAAATTTTAACACAACTCCAAAATCGAGTATATTCACATTCGATCCAATAGTCATTCAAAATAGGAAGAAAAATTATCAGAATCAATATTATTTAATAATTAAAAAAAATTTTTTTTTTAAGAATGATTGGCTTTTTTTTCTACCTGGAATTATTTGACTGAATGTGGATAGTTGGTTAAAAGGTAACGAAAAGCATACGTTTCTTCCTACAGTCTTTCCTATTTTTTTTTTCTTTTTCAGACTTTTATATATTGATCCATGAAATTAATTTTACTCTAAAAAAAGTCAAAATTTTCAAAAAGGCAAAGTATTCCTAATACTTAAGTCGAAAAAAATTGTAGATTCTTAAGTAAGATCTCAGATAAATACACAGGTTGACAAGCTGCATCCAAATCACAAGGAATAAAACACATGAAAAATAATAATATTTTGATATCATTACGAAAGTCACAATTTTGCTTTATATTTTTCGATTTCAGATATTTTTTCTACATTTTTTCAAACTTTCCCTTGAATGTCACTGCTGAACTGGAAAGTGATAATAGTATGGTGGGGCTTTACACTACTTTATTTTTATTTAAGTTTAAGCTCTCATTTGGAGTGAATCGATTTCAAAAAGAGAAACTGCAAAGAGCTGTGCGTAAGATCGAATCTTCCATTATCGAAATTGCTCAAATCATTAAATCTTAAAAAGACTTCTGTGCTTTAAAGAGTGGTTTAAAGAGCTAGAGTTACTGCAGTGCACATGGGCAGAAAATTCTGTAACAAATTATACTGGAATTTCGAACTTAACTAGAGATACACACATATATGTATAAAGAATGGCAGGTAAGAAAATTATCTCTTTTTATTTCAGCTGATTTTTTTTACACCTGTTTTTAATGAAAAATGAGCAAATCAAAAATTACTATTCAAAATAAATAGGATGATATTTTTTGAACTGAGTTTTTATGGTATCTTTGATTATCGTCGCAAAAATAATGACCATAAAATTCAGGTTTTATAGATTATCGGAGTAACAAAATGAGTTCATTAAGTTTACTAAAAACTCAGAAGAAAAACAAGACTGATGCCACACAAAAAAGGTTTAAACGCTTGAATATGTAAATAATTACCTTTGAATTATCATCTTTAATCACAAGTACGTCATTAAAATTAATATAGCCTTATGGTCTCATCTTTTATTGAATATTTTTTTTCTTGAAAGTGCTCTTAAAAATAAGGATTAAATTGATAATGTATATCACTTTTGCATGGCAGTAAGGGCTTTATTTTTAATGATTTCCCGATGTACCTTCTTACACCAATTAGAGCTTTCCTAAAATCAATTATTGCAAAATTTAAATGAAATGTAAATTTAAAATAAAAAAGTGCATTTTATTAAAATTAAAACTAAATTTATTAGGTTAAAAACTATGACAAGGCAGTTGAATGTCAGTAAAACTAAACAGAAAACACCAGTTTCAAAGATTCCGATCTTATATAATAGAAATGTGATTTATAAGCAACAGAATTCAGATAAAAATCTGGAATGATTGAAATTAACAGTTCCTTATAGTAGCTATAGTGTATAATGATTTAAATTCATTGATTCTAATATCGTGCACAAATACCTGTATAATAGTTCGAAATTTTTTATATACGGTCCTCAGCTAAACTTTTTTCCCGGGATTCTGAAATTCAGCCATCTTTTCTGAATTCCGCAGCTAAAATGTCGAGGTGTAAAGTAATAAGTAATCTAATCGATGTTAACTAATCGTCCCTTCTAGATTTTCGTTGTTTGAGTTACGATCTTACATTTTCCAACTCATTATCTTACTAAAATAATTTTTGTTATTGCTTCAGAGTTTACAAAAAATGTTTATTGCTCCACACATTATTTAAAGAAATTATTTTGTGTACCATCTAGCTCCAATAAAGAGAGATGCATATCATCTTAAAACTTAAGGAGCATCAAATATTATAATAGTCAATTTTCGTTAATTTCTTTCCTTTTCTTCTATTTCTCCTTTTTCTTCCTTTTAAACGCATTTTATTTCCATTTTACTGTTACAAATTTTGCAATAAATTGATATACAACCAATTATTAATATCTATAGGTTGCTTTTAACAGGATAAACTTTTTACCTGTCTTAATAATATATTCTTCTTTAATTTCCGCTTGCTGCTTGGGAATTGAAATGTGTTTGAAATAAAACGACAGTTTTAGAATGGGATGAATTACATATTTTTAGTTCTTGATATTAATCGCAAAATTGTTTCGAAATATTTATATATCTGCTGACTGATACTCATTGATTCATTATTTCTGGTTATTAATATAAATAACCAAAAATGAGTTTCCCGTTTTCTGTTTGGAAAATGAAATGTGGTTGAAATAAGATGAAATTTTAAGACTGGGATTAGTTAGATATCTGCTCATTTTTGATATTAATCATATATATATATATATATATATATATATATATATATATATATATATACTTATTGTTTTATAATTTTTGGTTATTAAAAGAAAGAAAATGAGTAATTACCTTAAAATTGTGTCCCTAGATATAACAATTAATTTTCGCTGGTAATTTAATTGACCTTCATTAAATACCAAATTAGTGTCAAAATTGCAGACAGAAACTGGTCAATTTTTGATCTAAATCCAATAATTACCAAATACTAAGAGTTTTAATGCCACTTTTCTGTACCATGGAAGATATTAGAAATAAACAAAAGAATGGGAAAAATGTATATTCTAATACCCCATGCTTCGGCAATTAGATGGGTAATTTGATTTTGAAAGAAGAAAAAAAAAATTACAAAATTTTGTTACAACCTGTTATGTAAAATAATTAAATAGTAAAAAGAAAAACTCATAATTAGAAAAGCAAAATATATATTTAGAAAGTGGAATTCAGAATAACAAAGCCCATTATGAATGTAAATGCAGCTATTTAATATATGATAAATTCTTCTTTTGAAAGCAATTTCAGTAAGCTCATGCCGATTCACTTAAATTTTATATCCTTGATTTCTGAAGAGGGAAATTATCTTCCAACTAAAGGAGACATATGTAACGATAAATGTAATAAACTGGTTATTATTTTCTAATATTAATATGATGGTGATAAATATTAATAAATATTATTGAATTTAGTTCTCACATATCAATCTACAATGAATTTATTAAATTTGATTATTTTATAAAAAGTCGCATACTGGTTTCTGTTTCAAAAACCGGAAAATCCCTCGTTAATGTTTGACAAAATAGTTCTTAAATATTTTTTTCAATTTCTAGAATTTCAGGATTTTTAATCACACTGGAACATATGCGATTTTTTGCAAAGGTTAATCAAAACATTTGAGAAAAGTGCTAACGATAAACTGGAAAGCTTACATAGAATTTGCTTCGTCTTTCCAAAACACTTTTGTTTCCAATATAAATAAGAAACAAATTTAAAAAATAAGATCAATTTAATGCAAGATAATCTGGTGAGAAAACAAGTTTCGCAATAATCCAAAATGTTAGAAGCTTCCAAAGCGATCCCCCCTGATGATCAAGATTACTTAGAACTTCTTTTAAACCTCTTTAAAGAAGGCATACTCGCCCTATGATGAAACAAATGTTTCGTAACTTGCTATATAAAGAAAATCACTCCACTCAGTCTGATAA
Source organism: Argiope trifasciata (assembly GCA_026543055.1). Classification (NCBI taxonomy): domain Eukaryota; kingdom Metazoa; phylum Arthropoda; class Arachnida; order Araneae; family Araneidae; genus Argiope; species Argiope trifasciata. Next base: position 1,125,804 of record JAPMOQ010035391.1, on the reverse strand, counting down.
TCTAGGACCTAGTTTCAACCAATTGAAACCTACTTCAGGTTTAAAATATGTAGGAAAAGTGATAAAGCCTTAAGTAAATATAATACCGATAGTATTTAACACAAATGCAGTGGAATCTCACTTCTGAGATTTAGAGGCGTATCCTAGTGTAAGACTTTAAAAAGGAGATTAGAAATGATCGAAAGTGTTTTTCATATATTTTTTTAATATTTTATATTTCATTTCTAATTGTTTCTATACCATTTAATATTTTATTTTTAGCAAGGGATTATATACCTATATTCTGACGCTTTCATAAAAATGACGATTCGTTTATATAATTATTATGTATTCGAAATTAATTAGTAAATGGAATCTTAGAGCGTAGCTAATTCGTACTAAATGGCATATATCTAATACGAATGTAAAATGCATCTTTTTACAGGAATTGCACAATCACACCTCTCAGATAGTACAAAACAAGAATAACTATGTCCAAACCGGTACTCGAACCTGGAAGCCAGATCACTGGGAAGAAGCACTACAACTCCTCAAGAACGCTGCCGGAGTTGAGTTTAAAGCAGTTAAGAGAAAGCCACTTCCTAAGTCCCAGCGGTTTTATAGCAGTTTTCGGAAAAGAAATTTCTACGTTCCAGGCGATTTTGAAGAGACTAGTTAGAGCGACTTTCTAAGTTCCAGTTGGCTGCTTAGTTATTTTTGATATTATGCCTTAGGTCTTTCATTAATTTTATAACTCTCTTTATTTAAGTCTTTTATTTTGAGAAATATTTTAGTATTGATTCGATTAGTTTCTCATCTTTGATCCTGAATTTATATCTATATGAAATAAAATTATTCGTTATTGTGCAAATCATTTTTTTTTCTCTGCAAGTGCAACAATCATGAGGACATAAGCGGAACTTGAAAAGAATGTTCCGAAAATTCCAAGCCAACCGATGAATTAAAAAATGTTTGATATGAAAAATGATTAATTAATTTTAAAACGTGCTGAGAACAGAAAATATTATTTTGTTTACCTAGGTCACGAACCTGAAAGTCCGGTTTCGAAGCCAATACCATATGACCATATCACAGCAGTTTTCAATCTTCAAAATGAGATAAAATGCTTATTGGCTCTTCAAGATTTTTTCATGAAACCTTTTCTCAATTCCATTATTTAAAAATGTGAAAGGCTATGATGTTAAATAATTATAATAAATAGTTTGCATATATAATTACATAAACTCAAATATGCTATAATTTATATGAAAATATATTTTAACTGTATTTTAAATGTTAACGATAAAAATAACCGAAATTATTGAATGTCATGTAGAAATCCAGTGACTTTTGAAAATAATCATGAAGGCGCATGTGAGTCAGCATGGATTATCAAATAAATGGTACATTCTTTGCTTATCAATTATTCATTTTTTTTTTCAATTTATCTACTTTATTAATAAAAATTCCAAAGCATTTTAAATGATTAAAAATCATTTTTAATATCTAATGTTTAACAGAGCAAACAATCTTTCTAAATTGTTGCGCATCGATATGAATATATTCCGAGAAACTCACTTGACGGATATAGTATATTAACAAAATAAGTAATTAATTCTGTTAGTGAATTAATCTGATTGTTGCATAAAATTATTTTTCAGGAGAAAATAGTTACAAGAAGAATATTTTCTTTGATTTTTAGATGTTTTATTCATTGGTATACAAACGATACAATAATTAACCTGATTCTTAATTTTTCACATTTGATGTAATGAGGTTTAAATAAAAGCCGTTGTAAAATTCATCAATTTAATTAGATTATTTCCTTCCCAATTTCTTTTAGTGTTATATTTTATACTTGTTTATTAAGTAGATTGTTTCATTTATTATATTTGTCTGCTTCCTATATTTCATTTATTATATTTAGCTTCTTCCTATAGTTTTTGTTAAAATTTTATCACAATATTCTTAAGTAAATTCCACATTTTAATGAAGCATATTTTTTATTAAAAACGAAATATATAAGTCTATACTAAGTTTATTACTATCAAGAAAGTAAATTCAAATCTTATTGACTAAAATTGAGCATAGGATAGCATATAAAATCATATTTGGATTCAAGATCATTTCAGTGATTCAAGTAATGTCCAAAAGAATTACATTTAATTGAAATCGTTTAACTATTCTATTATTCCCTTTTTTAAATCTATTTTTGCATTAAAGCAGATGATTACATTACCTTCGAAGTTATACTACTTTCTTTCTTCTATCATTGAAATACCTTACTTAGGAAATAAAATTAACAACATCGTCGTTAGAGGTAAAATAACTCTGTTCGTGTGAGACGAAACAAGAAAGTTAAATCAAATAGTGGATGCAAACGATAACTTCCAAATCTCGTAAATTACTGCCACTTTCTTGATGGTTCAGGCAGTTTCAACTTGTAAATGGGTTTAAATAAGTTTATTGTGATAGGATTCTTTTTAATGAACAAACTTTCAATCAATTTAAATAGAATGAAATTGGAATTCTTTTCCACACCAGTTGAACATTCTAATACCATTAGATGAATTTTGTTTTTTAAAAAAAGATTGGGTGTAATTTTGTTTTGTGATTTTGTCAGACAAATGAATATGAAGAGTTATTTTATTTATAAATTTTCATTAGAAGTTGAGTTGCTTTGGTATGTATAAAACAAGAACAATAATAATCAGTCAGATTTTAAACTATAAAAGTAAGGTATTAGATATTGCTTGCTTTTACTAAAAATTAAAAATCAGTAAAGTTTTATTTCTTTATGAATATGCAATATATTATTAAAAAACGAAAAATAACTTTTAACACTGGGGTCAAAAGTTATATAACTCTACTTTGTTCAGGAGTTCTTACTTTTTTGTGTATGGTATAAAATTTTTGAAAACAAAATTTTCAAAATAAACAGAATCGCCTTGATACACATTGAATATAAAGAATATTAATAACTATGCACCATAAAGCGATAATTACATGAAAGAATGTTTCTAAGATAAATCATTATATCAGACTTAATGCATTTCCGTTTACATGCATTAAATAATATGTTTAAGAATATAACTTTTTAAAAACAGTTTTAATTTTTTTTTGTTTACAGTAACAGCACTTTACATTCAGCAATTTTTTGATTATGTAACTTCACTTATATTAATTTACAATACCGGGTTTTTTTCTACATTTATTTTTATATAAAATTGTGGCGAAAAAATAGCAATTTTTAACATTATGATCATTTTAAAATATATTTATCTACCTAATTCACATTACAGATGGAAACAGGATTTAAAAGAAACTCTTAACAATATTTATTATAATTCGGGAAAAAACTATCATCAATCAAGCATGGATTGATTTGAAATGAGACATAAACAATGAAGTTTTGTTGTAATGAATAGCCATTTATATTTTTTTAACAAAACACCCTTATATGAGATTTAGTGCAATAAAAATGTTATCAATGTCCTCCTTTTCGCTTAATTCTTACAAGCATCAAGGCAAAAGAAAATTCCCATCGGAAGTAGATCTGGCGGCCTTTTATAATGTTTACTATTTCACTTTAAAGTTGGAATTTTTCGCAATAAATGAAATCTTTTTTCTTCACCACCAAAAATTGAATTCAACCCCAAAATTCTCATATCCGAGGCCATTAATAATACTGGAATAATATATCACCTATTTTAATTTGTTGCTTTGATTGATCTACGTCCCATTCGATCTACTATTATATCAAGTATTTCTCCTATTGTGATTTTCTCAATTAGAGATCCTCTAAAAAACCCTTCAAACCATCAATGCACGAAAATCCTATTTCATATATATTATTACTCATGTGTCGATCAACCACCTCTTCTTTCTGTTACTTTAATCTTTGTATTCGTCATCAGAAACTATATTTAAATTTTTCATAAGAGAAATTGGCATTCCGAATTAATCATAATATCTAACAATCCTTAATCATGAAGAACCCACAAGAGTCAGTTACCCTTCCTATAGTAATAGAAGGCACATATCGTTGCTTGATAAATGATTATCATCTTGTAACTTAACTTAAGAACTTTCGCTAAATCTATCGTTTAGAAAGAAAATATAAGCTTTATTGTATTATTATTAGGTTTTCAATTGACCAGAAAAGGTCCATTTTGAAGACGGTTCAAGTTAAAATTAATAGGGATTTATAAATCCATTCGTCAACTAAGCAAATCGGTAGAAAAAACGATAAATTTGGTAGATAAAGGTACGATTTAAGGGTTAGCAAATCATTTTTATTTCACTCTGAAGCGAGGTTTTCGATTACTTTTTCAATTATGTTGCCGTGTCTAAATTCCCTCCATCTTCATTGATAAAAAAGTGTAAATTAATGAATAAAGGTTAATCAGAAAAACTCTCGTAGCTCTGATTACGAGAATAACGTTACGAAGCTCTCATTTAAGTTCATATATTCACTGTATTAGCCTGTAGTGTGTATATTGTGCGAAAGAAATCTGCAGGTCTTAGTAAAAAACAAAGGTGATTTTTATTAAACACCAAGATATAGACACCAAATACAAAGAAAACAAATATATACAGCCTAGACAATCGTAAGCAAACACACAGCAGCACACTTCTTTTTGTATACAGCCGACCACTAAACGTAGCAGAATCGACAGGATTTGTTGTAGTCGACTGCTGACATAAAACACACTACATGAAATAGTTGTCCATAAGTAGTAAACGATAGTAAGAAACACTACAGCACACAAAGCTGTAAGATAGAATTCAGCACTAGAGATCTTCTTAGCTTCACCCTCCGATCTCTCCAAACGTCTGTAATTATCTACTGTTCCCTCACTTTATATATATATATAATTGCCGACACGTTACTACATGAGGGCTACTCCTCACAGGACTCGATGCAGCTTCCACAATAATCGCCAGGAGTCTGTACAGTGCTGAATTCAACAAATGCTTGAGCTACACATAAAATAGGACAACTCCGCCGTTGCTTCGTTTTCTTTTCGAAGACTCGTTTCGAAGCTCCTCTCAAATTAACTGCAGTTTGAGACTGACAACTTAATTTAGTTTCAGGGAGGTGGGTAGAGAAGGATCTGGAACAATCAAATGTATCTCAGTTCTTATTGGCTAAATCGAATTTTCTAAGAATATTTTTTTTTGGCGCCAAATGTGGTCAAACTCTGAGATTACTGAAACAATTATTTGGATCCGAACAGCATCCAATACAGACTATTGCTAATCGGTTTATCTGGTGATAGAACTAACCATGCTGAGAAGCATTATTACAAGTTTGTAACAATATTATTGGAATTAAATTTGAATGTCTGTTTTTTAAAGATAATCTGAAAAAAAAAGTGAGAATAACCCACATTAGTTTATTTCAATACTTCTTCAAAAAAAAATTTCGAAGCATTAAGTCATGTTCACCTATTCTATATTACCCCTTTCTTTCTTGAAATACACGATTCTTTTCCATATTCCGAGTTCCATAGCTGGAATTTTTTTCTGTAATTTGAAATCCAAATATTTTGATAAAATATTGTGTTGCAATGTAGCATAACGGTTCGAAATATTCTTTTTTACATTCTTTTATTTTGAAATAAGAAATTTATAAATATATTCCATGCAATATATATAACAGATATGTATTGCTTGGAAAATTTCTTCTATTCATGTGGGGAAAAATAAAAGTTCAATATTTTGATTCTTTTAACACTAATTGAAAAATAAACAGAAAAAGAAAGTAGTAAAATCCGAGGCATTCTAGAATAGGTTTGAGTTTTCAGAAATTCAAAGGAATTTCATAATTTCTTTATATAGGCACAATATATAAGCATAGTTATATATAGGCACTTCATTTATATAACGTTTTGATATTGTTGCTTCTTCCCCTTGAATTGAACCTTAATTCAAACCTATTAAGAGATTGTGGGAGAAATGGAGCAGTAGTTTTCTGAGTGTAAGAACTCTGAGCATCAGAGGGAAGAAGTCTGACTTCTATCAAAAATCGTTTGCACAAAACCCTTTTACAGTGGGTCTCTTTCACAAACCAGACAGATGGAACACAGGCTATAAAACGATTAAACCCGAACAAGGACCTCCAACCGTGACCACTCAGATCACATAAAGAAGCATCATACCTCGGCCAGGATGCATGTTAAATGTTTGTAACAAAAGAAATGATATTTCATAATTTCTCTTTACATATTGATGTGAGTGGTCAACATCTTGGAATGGTGGGCTTTTAAAATAAAGAACTCAAACTAAGACCAGAAGCGGTTTTCTTATACATTACCTCACTCCTACAAAACTCATTTTTGTAAAATTTTATGCCGTATCTATATTTCAAAAGCATTATTACCCATAAAATAATATTTAAAAAATGGATTTCCACATAAAAAAAATTATAAAATGTGTTGATCACTAGATTTTTATTTTGCATTGCAATACCATTTATATTATTCAGAAATGTTAATGCTGCTAACAGATTTAATTGAATTGCACTTCATATTGATTAATTATTAGAATTGAATGATAATTATAATTTAATTATAAAATTATAATTTTAAAATTATTTATATTTTATATGAGGGCAATCCCAAAAGAAAGGTCTCCTATTTTTTTGGGGACGTAGAAAAAGTTTTAATATGGTTGTTGGCAACACTGTTGTGAGGGGTGCCTTCTCCGCTACCACAAAGCAAGCAGGCGCTTCGCTTGGATGCTCAGTCTTGGCTTGGCAGCCATTCGAAATGGAGCTTCCGATAAACGTTACCACCAAGTGCGAAGTGCGCGCATTTATTCGATTTTTAAACGCAAAAGGCGTTAAACCTGTTGAAATTCACCGCCTATTGACAGAAGAGTATGGACAGCCTTGCATAAATGTCAAAAAAGTTCGCAAGTGTTGTAGAGAATTTCGTACTGAAATTCAGGAGAAGAAAGGAGTACTGAAATTCATGAGAAGAAAGGAGCGGGAGGCCGTCAATTGCTGATGAGACAATCGCGAAAATTGAACTCAAGCGTAAAGATCGGAGGATCACCCTGGATGCTCTCTGGAATTTGGTTCCTGAGGTTTCCAGAAGCCCCATCCACAGGATTTTAACGGAAAAGTTGCAAGGCTCAACGCTTCCTAAAGGGCATGGCGGCAAGCTTGTATGACATGGGCATTGTAAAACTGCCACAGCGTCTTCAAAAATGCATCTACCGAAATAGCGATTATGTTGAAAAATACAGCATTCTTCAAACATTAAAGTAATGTAGCAATTATAGAAAATAAACAGTTCTTTGTATATCTAAAAATATAGGAGACGTTTTTTGGGGGATTGCCCTCGTAATTATTATATTTCGATTATAATTAAAATTTCGATTATAATTAAAAGTCCAACTATATTTTAGAAGATATACTTCATATCAGATGTATCATAACTTCAATAAAAATATTACAGCCTATAAAACCCAAAATCAGAAATATTATTACACTGCATTTTAAAAAAACGCTTACATGATTCTGAAAAAAAGAATGGAACAGATAAAGGAAACTATTATATATTGATTGAAGAATTCATTAAACTAAAGGTCGATTTTGCTTATAATAAAAGACTTTTTTGTGCCATAAAACTTTATCATGGTGTTAGATCTTACGTTATCTAAGAATTGTTCTTGTTGAAAATTTAAAAAAAAAATATTTATATTTATTTTTTCCTTTGGGACCTTATCTGGTAAAGATGTTGTCATATTCTAAGATATATTACCCGTTGAAATGCTCAACAAATATTGTGTAAGAATTTCTTATAAGGAAAGAAAAATATAAGGAAATATAATGAAATTCTTGACAGATTTTTATAGTCACAGGAATTAAATTAAAGGGATGTCCAGGTCTTAGTATGTGGAAGTGGTCTTAGATATTTGTTGAACCCTTTGGCAAAAGTAATTATAATGGTTTAAACTTATATTTATTTTAGTTTTTAAACAGTCGATTTTTGTTTAATTTTCAAACATGATATTATATCTTTAATTAAATTAAGAAATTTTACACGTTGTAAATTTAAAAAAACAGCATTATTTAATAAGGATTACTGACTACTTTACAGAATTTATTTAGTTTGGATTTCATATTTCCTTACTATAATTTTTAATATAGTCTGTGCAATAAAACTTTTATGAAAAAATTTAACTTCTTAAAGATTAAAGATTAAAGAGAGTAAAGTGGTGATATCATTATGAAGTTTTATTAATTGTCCATCATTTATATATGTGCATACTAATGCTGCTACTGGTGTCAATGGTTTTCATGTCTTCATCATTGAATAAAATCATTAGGTCCGTTTACGATAACTACGACAACTTAAAAGAACTATATTGATAGAATAAACATTTATAATTTAGATTCATTAAAATAATATATTTTATAATTTATAGTCAAGACATAATATGTACTATTCGAAGACAAATTTTCCTTCCAAAAAAAGAAAAGCTTAAATCTCTATTTGACTACGTTTAACTGTGAACTACGTTTAATTGTACGTTTAACCGTTTAAGGTAAAAATTGATCGTTTTCAGATATCAGTCTTATCAAAATGTGGCTTGTAGCATAAAGTTACATTCTTTTAAACCCAGGAAAATATGTGTGTATAATATGTGAATATAAAGGTGAAAAATACAGAACTATATAAATGGGAAATTTACAAAGCAGAATTTGGAATGTAATTTGAACTTTGAATCGTAGTAATATGTAGAAAAAAGTCCATGTAAATAGTCGTTAAGCCAAACTGCTACTTATGAGATTACCTATTGTTTTTGCTAATAAGGTAATCAAGGTTTGGTAATTGTCATCAGATAACTACGTATCAGGCTTGCCGAAATGTTTTTTTTTTTAGCTATATGTCTTATTCCGTCTTTAAGAATTACATTCATTCCAATTTGACTACTAACAAAGGAGGTTAAAACGTATAGAATATCACCATAGGAGGATGTATTTTTTTCTCATAGAGAAACAAATTACATAGCTGGAGGTACTAGATAAACGTAGACAAATGAATGTTTTTTTAAGAAACTAGGGAATTAGGGAAAATATTGTCACTCCAAGTCAAAGTGACACCGATTCGTCAAATGATATCTACATTATAGTAAACCTAGTTTGATCGAACTGCAGCCATTTAAGGAATATTTTTTGCTTCAATAAATAAAGATCCTGATTTGAGCTTCTCTAAACATGACTGATCTGTTACTGTTTTTACAACCTTTGTTGCAAGAATTTAGAAGCATCAATGTGTACGTATGTATGTATATATATATATATATATATATATATATATATATGTATGTGTGTGTGTGTGTGTATGTATATATATATATATATATATATATATATATATAAGTCCTCTTTTGTCAATTAAAACATCATTTGAAAAATATTAACAATTTAGATTGAGCAAGCAAATAATGTAAAGAATTATGAATAATATAAAATATAAGGCAACAAAATCCCTTGAAATCGTTAAAAATATTAAAGATATGTCGATATGCTTTTATTTGTGGTTGAAATCGTCTTTCTATTGTTATGTATAGTAACTAGGAAACCAAACTTCGCTCTGCAGGGTTTTTTTAAAAAGAAAATATAAATGAAATATTCGCCCATCGCATCACCGGAAGACCTCATCGCCCAAATTAGCTTTGTTGCTTCAAAGGTTAGTAATTCTAATGTGTGGGGGGTTCAATGCATCGCTGACGTCAAGCCTCTACTGCAGATGCCGGTTGCTCATTTGAGCATTTGTTATAAATAAAACTTCTTTAACTTCATATTTTTGTTCTTGGTCTTTATTGCATTCTCCATTTCTGGGAAGCAAGCTCTCTCTCTTGTCCTCACGCTTTCTTTCCGACCTATCATTATATGGTCAGAGTTGTTGTATACAAGTTGAGAAATATTGTTGCATATGTATGTAAAGTTGTATAGATTTTGGTGACATATAATAATGTGCATGCCTAGAAAAAAGATTGAAAACTTAGGCAATACGAATAGATTTATGAATATCTAAGAAGAAATAATGAAATTAAACATTCTGTTTTATTCTCAATCTATGAATGAGCCTATAGGAATGATTATGCAGCTTAATGACTCAAAAAAAATAAACACACTAAAATAAACAGTTGCTTGAAGAAACAGGCTCATAAGGCTACACAGCAATCTATCAAGCAACACGGCATCGCCATTTGCTGCACCCTAATTCTTTTTTTCCGCACATCTTCTTTCCTTACATTTTCATCTGAAAAAAATACTAAAAGAAATGTTTATCTTTATTTTTTACAATTTTTTTTCTCTAATGCAATCTACAGTTCTTGCCTTTTATTCTCGCCATATTTTTGGAACCTATTAAATGATTCTTCTGCTAGAGAGGCACAATGAATGGACATGAAAGAGAATTAGAAAAAAATCTGGCACGGTATCCACGAAGGCTGAGGAAATGAATGTTAGAAATTCCAGGAAGTTGCAGAAAAAATTCTCTGATACTTTTCAAATGAATAAAAAATAATATAAAAAATTTATAATTAGCTGTCATTGAAAAAAATACCATCGTCAGTAAAATTTTATTTTTTGTGAAAGAGCTGAAAGAGCCAATTTTCATCTTTAACAAGCAATTTTTGGAACTTAATTTCTATCCTGTTATTACGTCCAGTTTTGGTGCAGGAATAATCATTTTTACAAAAAAGGGAAGATTATCAAGAGGTTAGTAAGAGTTTCAAAGAATATATATTTTTTAATAACGGAATTTTTTTAGAACGTTAATTTTTTTTATAAGCTGTTAATATTTATCATAGGTTTTATGAGTTACAACTAATAATCATTTATGACTTTTTTCATTAATATATTTTATTAAATATGTCTTTTTTAAAGAATATAATGTTGAAGCGAAATAATAAGTTATATAATACATTTATTAATTCATAATACATAAAATAATAGTATGTGTAATACTTAAATAAAATACACTATTTATTTTGATGAAAAGGGAAAAACATTAAAATTTATTTGTTTCGTATTTTTAAAATTATTTTTAATAAATGCTGGTATTCTCGTTTGTAAAAAATAATGTAGTTTGCTTTTCATATATGTCAATATTTTATAAAGACTCTCAAATTAATTTAACTTTTCCCTATATGTATTCGATGGACAAATAAGAGTGAATTGAAAATAATCTTATCAGCAATGGAAGACAAAATTCGAGGAATTAAAAGGCAAGAATGCATAAACAAGTACTTAAAAATGAAAATATTTAATATATTTCATAAGCTCACAGTTTCTGACAAAACCTTGTGTTTCTAAGTATATTAATAACCCATAGAGTTCAGATAGTATATTTAGATATTTTCATTTGGACACTTTTTCAAGAATTTTAAAGTTCAAGAATTGCATTGAAAATACCTTCCGTTTAAAGGAAAAATTTTTGTTTTAAACCATGGAATAATTTAACAATTATTTTCTTATGGTATTCATGAGTTATGATATGAATTTATAATAAGAAAAATAAAATTCAAATGAAAAAGTCACATCAAGTAAATCCCATTAAATTAGTTCCAATCATTTGAATTTTAAGTTAACTTCTGTCTTAACATCAACTTCTTTGTAGATAGAGAATAAAAGAATGTTACTGGGAAAGCAATTATTTTTTTAAAAAAATCATCAATTAAGAATAGTTTTAATGAAATGATTCTCAATTTCATCATTCATAAGCAATTTTAAAAGCAAAATATTCTTCACATGAATACTTTTTCCCTTATAACATAGATTAGTAACAATTACAGTAATCAATTTATTCAAAATATTTACAACAAAAGCAATGATATAAATAGTTAAATCCTGGTTTAAATCGTACTGATAGTATATGGCCTAATCTACTCAATGTTATTTGCTAAATTAACAAGAAAATATTTCCTGAAGCACTCTATCTATTGTAATAACCTGAAAAACCTGAAAACATTTTCTAATCCTCCCCTTTAGAAACTTGTTTCATGAAGATCATATCTTACAATGCAGCATAGAAATCTATTATGCAACGAAATATCTCGTTTATTTTTTTACACTCTAGATTTTTTCTCTTTTTCCTCTCTCATAGCAGAAGACAGATACTAAAGGAGAATTTACTCTTTTTCCCATATTTTCTCTCCTTAAGTAGGACTACAAGTTTTACATGGATTTTTTATCACTCCTACATTTCGATATACAAATTTTTCAGGATTTTTTCCTTTCACTTTTCGAACTCTCTTTCAGTCAATATTCTTCTTGTAACGGGGATACGTAATAAATGGTTAAAGAAAGGGTCTCAGATAAAATGAATGTTTTTGTTAGAAGGTTTTGGAGATAAATGGCAGATGTTAATTTAGCCAGAAAAGAGGGAAAAAATCACTGTCTAGTATTTCGGACAAACAGTGATATCACCTCAACTAATGAATTCTACTTGATAGTTGATGTTCACAAAGCACAATGCAATTATTAAGTATTTTTTTTTTTTTTGCATCCAATGAAGTAGAAGAGACAATTTTGAGTTTTGTAAACATATTTGAATGCCTTTTTCTTCTTCAAACTCTTCATTACATCATTTACAGCTTCAAGACGAAAACATTAGGATAAAAGACAGATTTACTTAAATGCTTTGTTACAACTTTAAAAAAAAGAAAATCAGGTGAAAGTTTCTTTGTTTATCTTAAGAAACTTGATGATATAAGACGTTAAATTTATTTATTGTAGTCAGGATTCTTAAAGTCAGTTAGAGTTCTTTGCTGTCCAAATGACATTTAATATTTAGTTATTATCACGTTTTTAACTTTTATAACTATTAATTTATAACTCGTTTCACGTCGTAATTTTTTTCCTTGAATTTTATTGTTGGTTAATGACAGGAGAATAATTTATGAAAAGCACAGTATAACGTAAGATTTTTTAAAACATGGTTTATAGCAATAATTGCTATTCTTAAATATACTTTGAATTGTTTTGTTAATTTGTAATTGGCATTAAATGTTAATTAACTGAAATATTCATATTTAAATTATGTATTGACTGAAACTGATAGGTCATCTTATTTTTTTTTTTTAGAAGTGCACATCGATGATGTAATTTTTTTAATTACTTCGTTGATGATTTAATGCTACCCTTTTAAAATTGCTTATTTAATTTTTTTTCTAAACACTTTTTAAAATAACAATTTTCTTATAATTGTTCATTTAATAGTATCCCCTTCCGTTTTTACAAAGGATGATCAAAAAACCTTCTCAAGCAACAGTATTCGGATATTACAAATTGTGAATGGTAATATTGTTACACAGATTGGAGCTACATGTCGATAGTTGTCTTTGACCGGTCGTTCAAGCAAATAGTGTTAATACTTAGACCTGAAACAACGACAGTAATGGCAAGACATCTAGAGAAGAGGTCTCGCGCAGAGATACCAGGTATGATATGATTTTTATGAGTCAAAAATGTGTCCCAAACCGACATTCACAGACATATTATTGAAATGCACGGGGAGAAGTGATGAGTACACAAACGGTGACAAAACGGTGTCGGGTCTTGATGTCGATAGAGAAATTAGTCAAACATTTGGGTAAGATGTCAGAAGTCACCGCTCATATAGTCCCGATTTGGCTCCCAATGCATATTTATTTTTCCAGGCATTGAAGAAACATTTATCCATAGATAGGTTCATATAAAGCAGTGATACGCAAAAGGTTTCGTTTAGGACTACGTAGTAATAACAACGAACCAAAATAATAAGAACGCTCCAAAATTATATATTTTTATGACTCTAATTTTTTTTTTCTTTCTTACATCAAAATAATATTTTGTGATAGAGTCATACTGATAAAGAAATCAGATGTTTAATCAATTTGTTATTTAAAACATTTATGCTTAATTCAACAGTTTCAAACCCAGAACAGAAATCAGAAAGTAAATTAAATATATATATATATTTTCTAATCTTCAGATTTATTAGCTTAATTTCAAATAAATATACGATTACATTTCTTTAAGATTTTATAGTGAATTCTTTCATACTGGATCTAAATATTTTTCAAGGAAAATACTCAGTATGATATAAATGTTTTAAATTGAGATGAAACTATAGTTTTATCTCAAATGAAGTTTAGGCTACTTTACTCTGATTTATTATAGTCGTTAAAATTTATTTTCTGTAAAACATATAAATAGATTACATGTAAATCACTTATAAATAAAGAAGAAGAAAAAAGAAAACCCTAAAAATGTTTGAAACTCACTTTTTATTGAGTTATTTGCAATGGAGTATGAATAAAATGTAGCTTAATTAAAATCTATGAGAAAATGACTGTCCTTCTATAACAGAAAATGTTATATTTTAACCACTAAAATTCACTAGGTACATCTATACACATCAAATATAGGCAAAGAAAAAAAAAATTTTAAATCATCTCTCAGATTTCATTATTTTCGTACTGAGTGTAAGAAATGTTTTGCTTTTTAAAGTATATTATTTCAATACGATCATTTTGTATCGTATATCAATTGAGAGTTCTGTCAGTTTAATAGAATTATTCTTTTTGATCATATTTTTTTTTCTTACTATATTTTTTAGAGATACTAAACATTCTTAAATATGTTTGATTGAAATTTTGTTTTCCACAGTTAAATATATTGGCTAAATCCACAATAAAAAATGAAATCTAAGAATAAAAAAATAAATGAACGGCATTAATAGATATAATTAGATCAGCTATGATCCTGTTAAAGAAGTATAATAAAAAAAGCTAAAAAAAAGCCCTGCTTTAACTATTATAGCCTTTAATGTTGAGAAGTATTGCCATTGTAAAATAATATCAAAAGGATTAAAGATATTACGTCTGTTTAAAATATAATGTCCGCTCTTTGACTGTTTTTTTAATCTTTAATTTGCATTTCTATAATTACAAAAAATATTAAATCTCTTCAAAGTAATTTAAAGCAATCAAATTTATATTTTATGTCTAATAACGTTGAAAAACACGGGTATTGTAAAATAATATCAAAACGGTTAAACACATTTATTATGATTAAAATACAAGAATGTCACTTTTTGTGTTTTTTAATCTGTAATTCGCATTTTTATAATGACAAAAAAAAGATTAAATCTCTTCATAGTAATAGAAAACAGGTAATGTAACATTGTCAAAAACTAAGTATTATTTGAAATACTGTTTTAATTTATAAATTCCATAAATTGTAACTTGTCCAATTGTATATGATGGTTTGTGTAAAATCCAAATTCATTTCCTTATCAGAAAATCTGAAGATAAATAAAAATTATATTAAATTATATACTCCGAAAACTGCTTATAAAATTAGCGGGATGAATTTTATGTTTTAAAGACTTGGCATCCAGCAAATAAAATTAAGACACTGTAACCAAGATAATTGTATTACTTTGTTTATTATTACCGAGCAAGTTGTTTCGATAAGCCAATTCCTATAATAAGCAATTTTTCGGTCTGCAAAACGAGTACCGCGCAGATGTCGCTGACTTGGGATAAGTTGTTGGGAAAGAATACGACAGGAGTTTGCTGAAATTACCTTCTGGCCTGAAGTTGTTGCTCCGAATTGTTCGAATGAATGAGGTGGCAGGATGCGTTTGCCCTGGTAAGATTATTCCCGGAATTTCTTGGGTGTTTTCGTTTAGCCGATCCTGATAACCCTGCCGTCTCAGTCGAATGAAAGCATCCCGAGTAGCTTGACAAATGATCTTCTTTTTCCCATCGATATTGCGATACCAGGACATGAGTGGTCAATAGGTTCAGCCTTAAATTGGGTGAGAGGGATCTCGAACAATGTCGTCCGCTCCCGAGAGAGCACGTGCCCCAAACGAGTTGGTTGGAATGCGTTAGCTGCACATTGATTTCGACATTGCTATTTCGTCAAGGAATATTGTTTTCTCTCTGATGGGTTAATTTTCAAACAAATTTACTTGTTGAATTAGAGTTATTTTGCTGTATAATTTGATTATTTGCTAACAAATCAATTAAAACTGTGATTGAGAGTTTGAAATTTATAATGTATATCATTATTTGATACACTCAGTTTTATATATTTTGGATTATAACGTATTATAAAGTGTATCAAGTTTAAAATATATGAATTTAAATTTTAAATATTATCTGCACATTTATATTTGGAAGTTAAAAAAATATCTTTTATTGCTTTGTTGTACGTAAAAATATTTCAATAGAAATAATTTTCGAAAATTCTACTGATAAATCATCTTTCAAAGGCATGAGGGAAAAAAAATGAAATGAAATGTGGTTTCCTTATTTAAGGAGAAAAGGCAGCCAAATATATATTTTTTTCGGACGAAATTTTTTTAACTAAGAAATCCAATTGAAATTGATGTGGTCATAATAACTGGTACTATATCGTATGTTGATAAAGGAATCATTTTGAAAGGTTATATACGAAATTAATATTTAGTTATTAAAAATATTATATTTCTATATAATTAATTATATGGAAATATTTCAAACATTTTCTTTTTTATTGAAACCTTTATTCTACTTAGATGTTCTCAATTAAAACTCAGTGCTAAGTGAGTGCTCAGTGGTGGGGAGGTCGGCTGTATGCAAGAGGAAGTGCTAAGCAGTATAAAATAATGACAGATAGCTTGAAAATTAAATCAAAATAGAATATATTAATCAATAGTCAGGTGCAAAACGTTAACATTAATAATGAAAGTTATTACTCAAATCTATGTTACTGTAATCCAATTTGACATTTTTGAAAATGAAAAGGAACGATTTGACATCATGAGAGTAGTCAGGGTTACGCAATTTCAAAACAAATGCTGAGGAAAATTAGTTTAAAATTAGATTAAACTCTTTAAAAGATAAACTCCTTTAAGTATATAGAATAGTTTAAATTAAAATTTCCTACAGAGAAAAAGGATCTCAAAGATATAATGAAAGTGAACAAAGATAAATATTCTTTACAATAGATAAAATGTTGTTTCATTTGATTCATAGTCTTTTTTTTTTTCATTCCAAATTCAGAGATTTACAGTCCGCAATATCTTATTTTAGGTAGAAAGGTCTTATAAAGTCATTTAAATTCCTCTGACTTACTAAAAAAAGTTATAATCAAACTGCGATAGTTAAATGCAAATTCAATGTGACATAAAAAGAGAATTTTTGTGTATTAAAGCTTCCAGAATTTGTGGAAATTTTCATAATAAATAATATTTACCAATAATATTAAATACAGAGCGTCTCATAAGGTGTGTAGCACCGAATTTTTACAGATTCTAATAGAACAAGCCATGATGAGTATTTTAATGTATGATATGTGGGATTCCAGTACATGGTGTCATAGTCTAATTAAAGGGTGAAACTTTTAACTTAAATATATTTTATAAAATAGATGTAAAATATATTTTATTAAATTAATTTATTATTAAATTATTTATTTTTATTATTATTTTTATTATTAATTTTTATTAAATTTTATTTTTAAAAAGCTTAGTAAATTATATTTTTACCAAGTACTTTCAACACAATAGGATTTTGACATGTTAGTCCTTTGAACAAATGAAATGGCGAAGATGGGAATCACAGTTTTAATTTTTTTTCTGCCAAATATCATTTAACTTCTTTTAGCTTCTAACAATATAGAAGTTGTATCACCAACAAACAATTTACATCTGAAATCATTTATTAGAAAAGCATAAGTATTCTGTTACAGCTTTTAGTATTCATCGTGTCTCAAAATCATGAATATTTTTTATGGAAGAGGAATTCAGGAAAATCTGAAATGTTGCTTTAATGACGACAAATTTTAATTCAGAAACACTTAGTTTTAGTCATATCACTTTTAATTCCAAAAATCACTCTTGTTGTATTTTGGTTTTGACAAGTTGTTGCCTCAAAAAAGTTGTATCTCTCTCTAAAATAATTTATTAGTAAAACATAAGCTTCATGTTACACATTTTACTATTCATTGCATCTCCCAATTCTATGCCTTTTTCTATAGAAAATGAATTCAAGAAAATCTGAAAACCTATTGAAAGTTGGGATACATTACACAAAAGAATAAAGGTATGAAAAAAGAGAAAATATTCATTTTATTTCTTCCATCTGCTTGGACGAACAGAGAAAGAGGAAAGCAGAAGAGCGGAGATTAGAAACTTCCTAACTGGTGATGCCTTGTTGCATGATAGGTTGTTGTGCAGCAGGGAAGGACGTGTTCCTTGAAGCAACTGTTTACATGAAAGTATTTCTTCTTTTCATCCCAACATTCGTCACCAGGCTGTATTACAAATCATAAACTTCTATTCGTATAATATCACGGATATATATCGAAATTGTTTCTTCTTGTGAAGGCATCCAAAAAGCATTTTATTATATTTTATTTGAATATTGTACATTCTAAAATATAAATAAATTATGCTAAAAAATATATTTTTTATAAAAATTTCATAATTTATTCATATCACATTTATTTACAATGAGTATTAGCAATTTTACTTGAGCAAATACGTGTACTTAGGAGTCTATTTTTGACAGATTTTGGATGCAGTTATATTAATCTATTAACTGAAACCGTTTATTTATCTATGCATAATGATAAAATAATAGTTCTAAATAATTTGGCGAATCTGGATTTCTTATTTATTTAAAAAATGATTTAATCCTTTCAATTTCAAAATTTCATTCCGGTTCAACTCCATGACTGATTACTACATAAACTACCCAAAAAAATATGCGGCTTGAAATCACAAACATAATTTAAAATATCTGATTAACATCATCTATATAAACCCCCGAATCATAGTTATTAATTCTGAACAAATTTAGAATTTCAAAAATGGATATCACGATACAACATAAAGAAAAAAGGAAATCTTATTATCGTAAATTTCAAGTTGTCATGCAAAATTTTTTGATTACATGATAATAATAATGAGCAGGCGTCTTTTTTTAATACGTACGCTTCTTTTTTTCTTTCAAGATTCACCAGAGCTCCAAAACTTTCTGCCAGCCCAGAAAAAAAACTATAAAGTTTAAATTCGGTTTAAAAAGTTTTAAAATTTATAAAGTAATATGCATGTTTCAACCTATAGGAAAGCGGTGTTTTTTATTTAATTTCGAGATTGACGAGAGTTTCAAAATCTTCCTTGCTAGCCAAGAATAAACTGCCATTTACGTTTTGTTCATTTCTTTTGAAGTCTGAGCTTAAAGCCCCAAAACAACATAATGTTCCCACAAAAGGATTGCGACGTTTGTAAGATCAATATTGAGCATTTCCTTTGCAATGTGATTTCCAAATGATAAACTATTTACCACTAATTTTTAAAATATATATTTTTTTATTTTGAATTTTTTGGAAAACAGTCTTTTTGTAAACAAACTGCAATTTTCTAATTTCTCAGATCAAAAAACAGTTTCATGATAGTTTAATCTTAAAACAGAAGTCCAATCCTTCAATGTTTCCCACTTAGAACGAATGAAGTGACATTTCCTCATTTGGGAAAACAAAAAATACTTTTATCAAAACCGTTATAGTTACTGATAGAAGGTTTTTTTTTAAATATATTGTAAAAATCAAATTATATAACTTCCGTGGAAAAAAAATTAAATTCAGGGAAAAGAAAAATGTGATGCCATTGTTCTACGTCAAACTTTAAAAAACACATCTGCCGATAAAGAAGCATACATAGTAATAATGCAATACTAGTGAAGTATAAAATACTTGCAATTAAAAGATAATGATATAAACTTCTATTTACCGTTTACTCATTCCTTCGCGGTTTTGAGCTTCAGACGCTGCTAAACCTGCTTATAAAAGCTCACGTTGTCTCAGGCAATTTCTGTGATGTGGAAAAAAATGTTTACATTTTGTATTTTTGATTGTACGTATTACCAAGTGGAATCCATTAGCTGCGTTGATATAACTGTTTACTGAAAAGACAAAAACTAAGATATCATCCATCGGCCTCAGGTACCATATCATTAATAGATATCATTGTGGCAATGCCGAAGAGTGACTGAATGACATCCTGAAAAGTGGGGGAAAATCTAGAAAGCTTTGAATCTCTTTGGAGGAGGAAAGAATTCGAAAAAAGAATGAATTTCTCTCTCAGTAACCCTTTTCTGCTTAGACGGAAAAGAAGGGGAAAGCAAGAGAGATAGTAAGGGAGGAAAAAGAAATGCTAACATCCTGCAAAACCTTATTGCATAATAGATTCCTTTTCTGCTGCTTAAGAAGTGTTCTATCGAGCAACTGTTTGCATGAATATATTCCGAAATCGTTTCTTGGAATCTGTAAGTATATGGTTAGGGATATTTACTTGATTTCGTTTAACTAGTCGTCTTCAGCCTTTTGAGTTAATCACATATTTTATAAGGAAAATACGTAACATCCATTCACGAATAATTTTATAATTTTAAGTCCAAAAACATTTGACCATTTGCTATTTCATAAGACCAAAAACATAAGACCATTTGCTATTTCATGGTAACTATTCAAAAATATGTTAGTATTTTATTAAAATAATATAACTAAGAATGTGAAAAAAACCCTGATTTTATTGATATTGAAAATATTTCATTATCTATATGAATTCGAATAGTCAGAGTGGTCATAGACTGACTACTACAACCCACTTGAAGGCACACGGAGAAACGTGAATGAAAAGACCCCCTCAACAGCAACACTAGCGTGAATTGTGGTGGAATTCTAAGAGTCATTGCCGACAACGATATAATCGTTTCCCAAGGAAGTACGATCCTTCATCGATAGAATCTAGTCAATCTTCACCATTTCTTATGCTCACAAGTGTGGTTAGAACCAGAAACTATGCTAGAATTTTATCATACTTAATTAAGAGGTTCTCCCTTTAGAACTATGAATTCGAATAATTTATGTTGCTTGTTGGTTCGATCTCACCGAATTTACTAGTACATAAATGGTATGGGTTGACTATTGTGTACTGATGGAAATTCACGCTTTCTATTAATAGAGTTGTACATGAATCATGAGAGCCTGTATTACTCATAGTTCTCTTCCATGCTCTCATGGAGCTCTAGAACAAAACCGTTCAAATTTGATGCCATTCTTATCAGCGGTTCTTTTTTATAGCGTTTTCAAACTAAAACTTTAATTGTAATCATCCTGCATTTCTATATTAACCCACTGCCGCTGATTTATAAGAACAGAATAATGCATTTTACATATCACCACGTGGTTTCTCAAGGAAAGGCTGTAACGTGCCCGTTTATGGCCCTCAGGAATGAACAACAATCCCACCAGTTTTCCTGTAGGAGCGATATAGTCATTCTGTTATTTTATCGATGTGCTTACGGGCTTATCACAGAGTCAGATATGCGTTTTTCCAACTATTACAAATTGTCAAGTTTTGTACCTCTAGAGTAAGAAGAGTTGACTCTCGCAATTCTGCAGATAAACACACACGTTCTCATCTTCATTAATAGTAGAGATTGCGAAAATCACTTTTTAGCAATTCAACTTCTGCTTTTCATTGAATTATTCAAAGAATATATTAAGTGTAAAATTTTAAAGTTTACCAGGAATTTTTTTAATGTATCCCTTAAGCTATTAATTATTTTTGTTTTAAGAAGGCTATTAATTTGAAAAAAATATGATGCCGTGATGTTGATTATAAGCAGGAAATAAACAGTGTAATTTGCCGTTTAACTTATCTCATGAAAATTGCATAGTTAAAAATCAAATAAATTTTAATGGAAGCAACAGCTTTATAATTTCTATGTAAGGAGATTAATTCTATAGAAAAGACTATGTCAAACGTTTGTTGTTTTATAAAATATTGAAATTTACAAGATATTCTCAAATTTTGTATTGTGCTTTCTTCTTATTTCAATGCATTTCATAACAAGATTTTCGATTCCCATGAATCGATTTTTTCTGACATTATAAAATCAATCGATAATCAATACATTCCACTTTCTAACATGTATTCAAAAAATTTCCAAATTTTTCTTCCTCATATCAATGGATTTGAATTTTTTTATAAAAGATTTTGTAAAAGACTCATTTCAACAAAGCAATACAACATGCTACAGAAATACGATAACTTCTAGAATAAGAAATAAGTTCGGTGATGCTGAAAGTTGAAGTTAAAGTTTTACAATACACAAAATAAAAACAAAAAAAATGTTGGAATATAATGTAGACACGCTTTTCTCCAGACAGTCGGAGTTGAAGAAATCTTGATTTAAAACTTGTCGAGAGGGTCTGGAAAAAAATCTGAAAGCGATCTTATATTTTTAATCAGACAGTATATGTTCTATATGTAAATAAATTCTATAATCTTGCATGTAAATTTACTCAATTTTTATTCTCGCGGTCTTTCGACCATGTTGGCATACCTTTCTGTGGAATATTGCTGATATTTAAGAGAAGAATTTTCCAGAAATTATATTTCCAAGTTCGATGTATTGAAAAAATTATAAACTTGAAGAGAAGGTCACTTCTATTGCTGCAAATCCTGTGAACCAATTTAACGATGATGAGATGGATATACAACTCTTAATAACAGTCCCAGTTTATGTATTATACTTCATTAGAATTCTCACCATAAATAAATAAATGTGTTTAGAAAGATGATAAGATGAAAAGAAAATACTAAGGGAAGTGAGAAAATGAGGCTCTAAGTTGAATCCTGCACTCCTTCTCATTTATCTCGTATTATGTACAATTTTGGTAATGAAAGAAAGAAATGAAAACAAAAATGAGTAGGCAAAGATTCTGATAGGATATGGAGTCATTAAAAATATTTCAAATTTGACTTTTATTATGACTTCTGGTACTTTAAGATAACTCTTATGAGCTAAATATACCGTTGGAATAAATATCTGAACTATAGCAATAAAATCTGTAGAAGGCAATTTAGAAATTTTTTTTCTTAAGCAATGCATTAAGACTATATATTTTCAAATCAAAAGTGTCATTGAATAACAGTGTGAAAATATTTCGTAATTTAAGGAAGTTAACAAAAAGTTTAAAATATACATATTATTCACTCCCAATGTAGTAAATATGTTTATCAGTAATATGTTTTTCTTATATTCCTTTATGCACAAACAGTTTCATGCTTTTCTTTTAAATTGCTGCTGTTTTATATTTATTTTTTAATTTAGATGAGCATATCATAAAATTAAGAGGACCAAATTCAACAAAACCTACCATTGTAAATGGCAAAGATATCATTCGACCTTTATGGCATAGTTAAATATCAGCACTCTTGTTTCTCTAATTTGCCTGAAAATTTAAAAGACTTAAATTTTATGTTTCAAATCGGTAAAGAACGAAATTGAAAAATGAGATGTTGGACATTTAAGATCTGCCAAAGAAGAAAATGAGATACAGAATAATACACTGGTGGAAAAAAATTCCCAACAGAAGGAAAGACTTGAATTGGATAAAAAAATTTGGTAGGTGTGTTTATACATCTGAAAAATGACATCAATTTAAATTTCGCGCCTCACACATAAGTGTGGCACTTGTGGCAGCAATTAAAACTCGCAAATCAGTTTGCTTTAAATACGTGCTCTAAAGTTCATGAGAGTATTTTATGCATTGAGTTCATGTTAACCAAGAATGCCTTTAAGAAGCAGATGCCATTATCCACTGCTTACCGAGTTTGAACGATTTCTTGTAATATGACTACCAGAAGAAGGATTTTTTTCAACGACATTGCAGAAAGAATTGGCTGGAATGTATCCATTGTGCATGATTGTAGAGAGCAGTGGTCAAGTGATGGTATCGTCTCAAGATTCCCGCCGGTCACGGGGTACTACTGTGAGGAAAGACTGCCATAAACGGCCCACGATTGTGACTATAGTACTTCGCTTGCGGCAGAAATTTAAGTTTCAATTGGTACCACAGTTACACAATACACAGTCTGTTATGGATCGATTATTCAAGGGTAGCTCTGAACCAGGTGCTCTGTAACGCTCCTTTCACTGACTCCACGCCACTGTTTTTTGCAACGAAAAAATTAACTATTATGATAGAAACTGAAGCTATAAATCCTTGAGTAATTTTTTAGCATTATTTGAACAATATCTCAAACTGAAATATTTCTATTTCATTCCTAATTTAAAGATATGAATTTGGGGTTATTTTATAATATAAAGATTACCAATTTTATAATTTTCACTGACATTATATCTAAAATACAAATAAGTACCATATTTTTAAAATTATTAAATTGTTTTTAAAATTATTATTATTTTTAAATAAATAATAAATGCTACTATTTCGAAATAAAAATTTAATTATTTTTTATTAATAATATTATATATTTGTGTTCAAATTCATAGATTGAAATAAATTCTGCATCATAAAATTCATCAAGCTATAGAAGATGGAAAATAAATCTTTAACACTCTAAAATCTAGTGTATACTAATTCGATTCAAAAGTCTTTCAAAAGAGAACAGTTTTAAAAAAAGCAATAATATTTAATAATTTAAAATATTTTGAATTAAAAATAGAATTTTTGGTTCTGAATTTTTTTTCCTACATAGCTATATTCAACTGGATATGGATAATTGGTTAATTAAATACTAAAATAATAATATAAGCATGAAAAAAAAACATTCGTTTCTTCCTAAAATCTTTCTTTATAATTTTTTTCAGACTTTTAGATATTGATTCAGGGAATTTATACTGCCCTACCAAAACGCAAAATTTTCAAAAATTCAGAGTATTTATTCCTAATACTTTTATCCAAAAAAATATAGATCTTTCAGTAAGATCTGAGATAAGTTCACAGTTTGACACTTAAGCTAGATGCTAATCACAAGGGATAAATGAATAATTAGCAAGGGATATGAAAAATAATAATATTCTGATATCATTACGAAAGATACAATTTTGCTTTATTTATTTCGTTTTCAGATATTTCTTCTACATTTTTTTAAATTTTCCTGTGAACGTCACTACTTAACTGGAAAGTGATAATAGTCTAGTAGGGTTTTTACTCCGTTTTTTATATTTAAGCTTAAGCTCTCATTTAGAGTGAATCGATTTAAAAAATAGAAAGTGCAAAGATCTGTGCCTAAGATCGAATCTTCCATCATCGAAACTGTTCAAGTCGTTAAATCTGAAAAAGACTTCTGTGCTTTAAAGAGTGGTTTAATGAGCTAGAGTTACGGCATTGCTTATGAGCAGAAGATCCTATCACAAATTATAATGGAATGGAAACTTAACTAGAAAAACACACATATATCTATGTATAAAGAATGATAGGTAAGAAAATTATCTCTTTATTTTTCGGCTGAATTTTTTTCGCCTATTTTTTTCCATGAAAAATGGGCAAATCATTATCACGAAAATTACTATTCAAAATAAATAGGGTGATATTTTTTTCAATAGGGTTTTCATGATGTCTTTGATTATCATCGAAGAAATAATGACCATAAAATTCGGGTTTTATAGATTACCGGAGTAACAAAATGAGTTCATTATGTTTACTAAAAACTCAGAAGAAAAACAAGACTGATGTCACACAAAAAAGGTTTAAAAGCTTAAATATGTAAATGCTTAACTTCTGAATTACCATCTTTAATCACCAATACGTCATTAAAATTAATACAGCCTTATGGGCTAATCATTACTTGAATATTTTTTTCTTGAAAGTTGTCTTAAAAAATAATGATTAAAATGATAATGTTTATCACTTTTGCATGGCAGTAAGCTCTTTAATTTTAATGATTTTCCGATGTGCCTTCTTGCACAAATTATTGCTTTCCTCAAATCAATAATGGCACAATTTAAATAAAATTTAAATTTATAACAAAATTATGTATTTTATTAAAAATTAAATTAAATTTATAATAAAAATATGGTTTATAAGCAATAGAAGGTAGATAAATATCTGGAAAGATATAAGTCCGTATAGCATTTTTAAGATATAATGATTTAAATTCTTTAATTCTAACATCTTGCATAAATATCTGCATAATAGTCCGACATTTACTATAGATGGTCTTCATTTAAAATTTTTTCCTGTATAAGATTTGAACTTTCAGAAAATTTATGTCCGTTGCACATGCTCGTCTTTTGGGATTCTGAAAATCAGCCATCTGTTCTGGACTCCACAGCTGAAAAGGCGACGTGTAAAGAATATTAACTAATCGTCCCTTCTAGATTTTCAGCGTTTGAGTTACGGCCTTACATTTTCCAACTCAGTCTCTTACTAAAATAAATTATATTATTTCTTCAGAGTCTACCCAGAAATGTTTATTGCTACATACATTATTAAAACAAATTATTTTGTATGCCATTTAGCTCCTATAAATAAAGTTGCAAATTGCCTTAAAACTTCAGAAAATACCAAATATTGTAAAAGTCACTTTTCGTTAATTTTAACATTTAAATCCAAGAGTTACCATATATTAATAGTTTTAATGCCAATTTTTTGTAGAATGGAAGATAAATAAAAAATGGAAAAAAGGTATGTTTTAATATCCCTTGCTTCGGCAATTAGGTGGGTAATATTCCTTTGGAAGAAAAAAAGTTACAAAATTATGTAACTAGCTGTTATATAAAGTAATTAAATAGTAAAAGGAAAAATTTAGATTAATTAGTAAAGCAAAACATATGTGGAATTCAAAATAACAAAGAACATTATGAATGTAATGCAACTATTATGGCAAATTCTCGTTTAGAAATCAATTTCAGTAAGCTCATGCGGATTCACTTAAATTTTATATCCTGAATTTCTAATGAATAAAATTCCTATTTCAGGAGACATATGTAACGATAAACCGGTGATTATTTTATAATATAATTATGGCAATATTAATGAAGCACTTTAATTTAGAGACATCTCACTTATGTGATATTATTGAATTTGATTATTTCTTCAAAAGTTGCGTATCAGTTTCTGTTTTACAAACCGTCCTATGACTGTTGTGAGTGTTTGACAATTTAAGAATTCTTAAATGTGTGTTCGAATTGCCAGAATTATAGGATTTTTAATTTCGTGGGAACATACGCGGTTTTTATGCAGAGGTTAATACCATCATTTGAGGAAAGAAATAAAAATAAGCGGAAAAGATTAAGTAGAGCTCGCTTCGTTTTTTCAAAAGAATTTTGTTTTCAATGTAAATAAGAAAAAAATCTAAAAATAAGATCTATATAATGCAAGATAGTGAGGTAAGAAAACAAGTTTCGAAATAATCCAAAGTGCTTGTAGCTTCAAGGTCTAAAAAAAACAACCCTAATAACATCCACTCTGAATATCGAGATTACTTAGCACTTCTTTTAAACCTCTTTAAAAAATGCATACTCGTCCTGTGAGGAAACAAAAATTTTGTAACTTACAATTGTAAAGAAAATCACTCCCTTCCATCTGATAATCCAGGACCTGCTCTTAACCTATTGAATCTATTTCAGGTTTCAAAATACTTAAGAAATGTGAAAAAGCCTTAAGTAAATATACCGATAGGATTTAATACAAATGCAGTGAAATCTTTCCTTTGAGATTTAGGCACATTTTCTAGAGTAAGGCTTTAAAAAGGGGATTAGAAATTATTGAAAATGTATTTCATATAATTTTTTAAATGTCATTTTATATTTTATTTCTTATTGTTTCTATACCATTTTATATTTTATTGCTTAGTGTTTCTATAGGATATTATATTTTATTTCTTATTGTTTCTATCTATATTCAAAATTCCACCACTTTTTTCAAATAAAAAACACCAGTATAAAGACCAAAACAAGTGTCATTCTCCATGTAATATGACTTAAGGTTGCTACAAAATGTGAGGATTGAAATTTATTGAATACGAGAAGTGATCAAAAAAAGTTTAAGCAAATAAAAAATGCTTTATTAATAATAGGCACATTATACAAATGGTAATTAAGCTACATAAATGGCTGTCTCTTCTCTACATAGACACCATATCCGTTGAGAGATTTAGCTAACCGTTGAACCAATTCGAATTCGACCCGTCTTTGTAATAAAAAAGTTATATCTGTTGATCCGTTTCTCAGCACCTTTTTGCACATCATTGTTTGATTTAAGTATTGTTACGGATAAGTGTTCCTTCAATGTCTGGAAGAGGAAATAATCAGTAGGATCAAAATCCGGGCTGTATGGAGAGTGGCTCCAGATTTTGAACCTATATATTTCCAGAAATGTATCTCCCTCCTTCAAAACATCGACAACATTTCGTCACTTATTGAATACTCATTGTTTCTCCTCCGTACACTTTAATGATTTATATGTGAATGTGGGATGAGGGCCTACAAAAATCGTATCACGGTCGCACCTCTGTGGGAGACTACTTTTCTGCACGTCTTGTCCTTACTGCTCCTGTCTCAATACAAACACTATATGTTCAAATGGCGGGTCTAAGATCATTTGTCTGCACCCTGTGTAACGATATCACATCTATAATTTCTACTTCTCAAATACTGCTTTATGTAAACTCTTTTTTGGATCACGCATCTTAATTCTGAATATACTCAGTTATTGGAAAATACATTTATGTATTTTTAAATATTATATTTCCTTCCTAATTTATAGAGTTTATTTGTTTCAATTACACACACACACACACACATATGTATCATTTCATCATGAAATCATTATTTTTCAAATTCAATGCAGTGTTGCATCTTTGCTTATTTAATCATCTAAAACGGTCCTGTAACCATATTTCCACCATTAAAATTCTTAACGCATGGCAATATTTTTCTGAAAATACCCTTTCTGATTTGATATTGAAATAATAGAAATCAAACATAAGATTTTAATTAACTTGTTAATGCCCTTAGGACGCTAGGTGAGACTTAAAAATAATTAGGTTAAAACCTGAACTGTTTGGCTGTGGCCATCCCCAGGTATGATCAAACGTGATAGAAATATCCTAACAGATACAAGAATTCTGGATTCTTACAGATACATGAAACGAATAATGATTTCGTTAAATTTCTTCAATTAAAGCAACTGAGAACTGTTGTCAAAACTGAAAACGAAAGAAAGTAAAATTGAAAATCCAATTAAACATGGAATAATTTACTTTTCCCTAGTTGTTTGCTTTAGCCAAAATGCAGGCTTCAGTTAAGATCATTTAAATATTTCTTTTGTTATCACGCAAAGCATTATATTTCTTTCTTCTGACATTTTCATAAAAAATCACGATTTGTTTATATAATTAGTATGCGTTTGAAATGGATTGGTAAACGGAATCTTAAAGAAAATTCAATTCTTACTAAATGAAATATAACTGGTATTTATTTAAAACGTAACTTTTTGTTTATATTAATCATAGATGACATATTTACTAAAAATGATCTGCACTTTCTTACCAAGCTAATGAAATATTATTTTATTTATCAAATTCAACATTATTATTAATGATAATATAAAAGCATGGAGAAAATATAGATCAAAGAACGTTATTTTCTTGGTATCAAAAGCAATCTGCGATATAAATGGGGATAAAACAATACTATAGCTTAGCATACAGCATGCCGTGGAAAGTTTCACATTATATATTAATATATTTGAAGCTAGGCTAAAGTCAGTGAAAACTTTAAAATGACCTTAACAAGCAGATGACCCCCCCACCTCGTTTATTACATTTAAGAAGATAAGCATTGACCACTTGAGTCGGGTTTAAAGCAGTTTACAGCAAGCAAATTTCTACGTCCCAGGGTGTTAAAGATAAGCGTTGGAGCGAATTTGAACAATTCAGTCAATTTCAATATTATGCCTTTAGTCTCTTATCAATTTTATAACTTTCTTTATTTGAATCTTCTACTTTGAAAAATACTTAAGTATTGACTTTATCAGTTTCTTACTTTTGGTACTATAAAATGAAATAATTCATTATTGTACAGGTCATTTTTTATTCTCTACAGATTCAACAAGCATGAGATCATAAGTCCGAATCTGAATAGAAAATTTCAAAAATTCAGAGCTTGCGATGAATTAAAAAATGTTTTGTATGAAAAATAATTAATTAATATTAAAATGGGCTGAGAACAAAAATTATTATTTTGTGGACTTGGGTCAGGAACCCGAAAATTCGGTTTCGAAGCCCAAACCTTATGACCAGACCTCAGCAGTTTCCAAGTTTCAATTAAATATATGTCAGATAAATTGTTTATTGTCTCGTCAAGAATTTTTATGAAACTTTTTCTAATTCCATTCTTTTAAAATGTGAAAGACTATGATGTTGAATAATTTATATTAAATAGTTTGCATATATAAATACATAATTTCAAATATGCTTCGATTTATATGAAAAAATATTTTAGCAATGTTTTAAATTTTAACGATAAAAATGACTGAAGCCATTAAATGTCATGTAGCAATCCAGTGATTATTGAATGCTAAAATCATTAGAGTGCTTGTGAATTAGCCTACATTATCAAATAAAAGATACGTCCCTTGCTTATCCATTCGTTTTTTTTTTCAATTTCTCTACTTTATTTATACAAATTCCAAAGCATTTGAAATGATTACAATAATCATAATATACGAAAGAATCTAATTTTTAATAGAGCAATCAGTCTTTCGAAATCGCTGCTCATTGGTATGAATATATTTCGAGAAACTCACTTGAAGGAAAAAGTATATTAACAAAATAAATAATTAATTCTTCTAGTGAATAAATCTGATTGTTGCATAAAATTACTTTTTAAAACAAAATAGTTGCAATATGAATATTTTCTTTGTTTTTCAGATGTTTTATTCAATGGTATACAAAGGATGCAATAATTAACCTGATTCTTAAGTTTTTCTCAGCTTATGTAATGAGATGTAACTAAAAATCATAATAAAATTTATCAATTTAATAAACTTTCTAAGATTTATTCCTTTCAAAACTGTTTCAGTGTTGGATTTTTATATTTTTTTTATTAAGTAGATTGATTTTTAACATATGTCATTTACTATAACTGTCTGTATCCTATAATTTTTTTTGTAAAATATTATAATAATATTCCTAAGTAAATCCAACGTAACCTTCTAATGAAGCATATTTTTAGAATTACAAAGAAAATAGACTTCTATACTAACTTTGTTACTAGATTTATTACTAACTGGAAACTAAATTCCAAGTTTATTGAATAAACATAGCCTATGATACATATAACATCAAATTTTGCTTCCAGATCATTTCAGGTTTTTTTTTAATTGTCCAAACGAATTTTATTTAATTGAAATCGTTTAAATGGTTTTTTATTCCCCTTTTTAAATCTATTTTTTCATTAAAGCAGATGGTTACATTACCCTTCGTAATTGTGCAGTTTTATTTCTTATTTCATTGGAATATTTTATTTAAGAAACAAAATTAACAGCATCGTCGTTAGAGACAAAATAAATTTGTTTGTGGAAGACAAAACAAGAATGTTAAATCAAATAGTGGATGATCGACGATTATTTCCTAATCTCGTAAATTACTGCCACTTTCTTGAATGTTCAGGCAATTTTAACGTGTGAGTGGGTTTAAATAACTGCATTAAGAAAGCATTTTTTTTTCAATGAACAAACTTTCAATAAATTTAAGTAAAATGAAATTATGATTCTTTTTTACATTAGTTGAAAATTTAAATACCATAAGATGAATTTTATTTTTAAAAAAAACGATTTTGTGTAATTTTTTTGTGATTTTGTCAGACAAATGAACATGAATATTTATTTTATTTATAAATTTTCCCTAGGAGTTGATTTGCTTTGGTAAATATAATACTAGATCATATTCAATATAAAACTTGATTATATTCAGTTTTAACTATAAAAATAAGAGCTTATATTGCTTACTAGTACAAAAAAAATATCAAGTTTTATTTCTTCATGAATACGAAATATATTATTATAAATATACATATTATTATATTATTATAACCCAGTTTTTATCAATGAAGTCTAAAGTTATATAGGTCTGCTTTGTTCAGGGAATTTTCTTTTGTTTTTGTAAAGTATAAGATGTTTAGAAACAAAATTTTCAAAACAAACAGAATTGCCTTGATACATATTGAAAGTAAGGAAATATTACTAACTATACACACTAAGGAGAAAATAATTTGAAAGAATGCTTTTAAGATAAATCATTATATCAGACTAAATTCATTTCCATTTACATGTATTAAATAACATGTTATAGAATATAACTTGAAAACAATTTTAATTTTTTATCACAATAATCACACTTTACATTTAGCAATATTGTGATTATGTAATGTTACTTATAGTAATTTATAATACCTAGTGTTTCTCTACATACACTTCCATATAAAATTGTGGTGAAAAATAAACAATATTTAATATTATGATCATTATAAAAGATATTTATCTAACCAATTCTCATTACAGTTTGAAATTACATGACACGAAAATTTGCATTACAGGATTTAATAGAAGTTCTTAACAATAATTATTATTATTCAAAAAGAAAAAATATCATCAATCAAGAATGGAGTAATTTCATATGAGATATAAGCAATGAAATTCTCTTTTAATGAATCGTCCTTTATCTTCAGTTAAAGGACAGCTTTGTATGAGATTTAGTGTAATAAAAACGTAATCTATGTCCTTCTTTTCGCTTAGTTTTTATAGCATAAAAATTATGTCATTTCACAATATCCATCGACTGTAGATCTCTCAATCTTTTAACTCTTATACTGTTTCACTTTAAAGTTGTAAATTTTTACAATTTATGAAATCATTTTCCTTCACAAACAGAAATTTAATTCTACCCCAAGAATATCATATCCGAGGTCAATATTGATGTTGCAATAATTTATCACCTAATCTGCTTGTTTGATTAATCTACGTCACATTCGCCCTAATATTCTACCAAGCATGTCGCCAGCTGTAAATTTATCGATTAGAGATCATCTAACAATCAATGCAAACAACCATAACATGGCAATCAAATTCGTTACATATTATTAAACACGTGTAGATCAACCGCCTGTTCTCTCCATTACTTTAATCTTTGTATTCGTCATCAGAAACGATGTTTCCATTTATCATAGCAGAAGTTGACATTCCAAATTAATCAACATGTCTAACAAACCTTAATTATGAAGATCCCACAAGAGTCAGTTTCCCTTCCCATAGGAATAAAAGAAACACAACGTTACTTGACTAATGATTACTGTTTTGTAACTCAAGAAAGGAACTGTTTTTTTCACTTAATCAATCGTTTGGCAAGCAAACATAAGCTTTATCGCATTATTATAAGGTTTACAATGGACCAGAAAATGTCAAATTTTGAAGAAGCTACAAGTTAATATTAATAGAAATTTATAAATTCATTCATTTTTCAATTGAATAACTAGGCAGAAAAAAAGATAAATTTGCTAGATAAAGGCACGGTTTAATGGTTATTTGATTAATTCATTTTCCTATACTATTTTCGAAACTAAATACCCCCATCTTTATTAATAAAAAAGCTTAAATTATGTATAAAGGATAATCAGAAACACTCTCGTAGCTCTGATTACGACTATAATGTTACGGAATTCATTGTATTCGATTGTTGTAGGTGTATAGTGGGAAAAAAATCAGCAGGTCTTAATAGAAACAAAGACGACTTTTATTAAACACGAAGATATAGACTCTGAATGCGAAGAAAACGAATGTATACAGCCGAGATGAACATAAGCAAACACAAAGCAGCTCACAACAGGAAATATTTGCCCACAATTAGTGAACGATAGCAATAACGACTACAGTACACAAAGCGTTAAGATATGGTCTCTCCAAACTGCTGCAATTCTCCACAGTCCCCTCTATTTAGCTGTATGCAGCTGCCGACAAGCTACAAGCAAAACTGGTTACTTCTCAAAGATCTTGTGTGGCTTCCACAATAAACTACAGGACTATTTACAACGCTGAGTTCATCAAAAGATTAAGCTACACAAAACTGGACAATTCCGCCTCTGCTTCGTTTTCTTTTCAACGACTCGTTTCACGACTCCTGCTCTAATTAAGTGCAGTTTGAGACTACTAACTTTTTTTAGTTCCGGGGAGACGGGAAGAGAAGGCTCTGGGTCATTCAAGTGTTTTTCGGTTCCTATTGGCTGGATCAAATTTTCTAGGAATATCTCTTTTGTAGCCAAATGTGGTCAAGCTCGTATATTACTGGGACAGATTATTTGCATTCGAACAGCTTCTAATATAGATAATCCTTTATTTGGTATGTCCGGCGATATATATAATCCAGCTGGGAAGCATCATTACAGGTTTGTAACAATATTCTTAACATTAAATTTGAATTTCTGTTTTTTGAAGTTAATTTGAAAAAAAAGCATGTGTTTTTATGAGAATAACCCACACTAGCTTATTTCCAAATTTCTTCAAAAATGTTTTGAAACATTAATTTCTGCTTGCTTATTCTATTTTCCACCTTTATTTCTTGTAATATACGATTCGTTTCCATGTTCCGAATTCCATAACTGGAATTTATTTCAGTACTTTGAAATAAAATATTTTGATAAAATATTATGTTGCAATGTAACATCGGTTCGAAATATTCTCTTTTCTATTGTATTTTGAAATAGGAAATTTATAAATATATTCCATGCAATATATATAACACATATATATTGCTTGGAAAATTCCTTATTTCTATGTAGGGAAAAATAACAGTTCCATATTTTGATTGCTTAAATAGTAACACTAAGAGAAAAATAAACATAAAAAGAAAGTAATATAAAATACGAGGCAATCTATAATAGGTTTGAGTTTTCAGAAATTCAAAGGGATTTCAGAATTTCTTTATATAGGCAAAGTGATATATTGGCACATTATATAAGTAAAGTGATATATAGGTACTTCATTTATACAATGTTTTGATGGTGCTACTTATCCCCCCCAGAATTGAACCTTAATTCAAACCTAGTAAGTGATCGTGGAAAAAAAGGCGCTGTAGTTTCTGAGTGAAAGAGCCCTAGCACCCAAGAGCAGAAGTCTGAGTTTTAGCTCAATGAAGATCACTTGCACAAAACCTTTTTTTAGTGGGTTTCATTCACACATCAGACAGATGGAACACAAGACAGAAATAAACCATGCCCGAACCGGGACTCGAGCCTTGGTCACTCAAATTACTGAAATATACATCTGCCAGGATACCGACTAACTGTTTGTAACAACTGAAATGCTGTTTCATTTTCTTTACATATTGATGTGAGTGGTCAACATCTTAGAATGTTGGGAATTTAAATTAAAGCACTCAAAATGATACCACATGTCGTTTGCGTATCCGCTATATAATTCAATAAAAGTCATTTTTGTCAAACTTTACGTCGTATCTATATTTAAAAAGCATGTTTACTCCTAAAGAACATTTTAAAAATGGATTTCTACATAAACATTTTATAAAAGGTTTTGATCACTACACTTTTACTTTGCATTGCAATGCCAATTATATTATTTAGAATCGTTGATGTTGCTAACAGATTCCATTAAATTGAACTTTATATAAGTGAATTAATTAATATTATAATGGAATAGTAATTGTAATTTAATTAAAAAACTATAATCAAAAATCTTATTTTATTATAATAATTATCTTTCAATCATAATTATAAATTTCAGGTTAAGTAAAGTAGTAAAAAATTAAGAAGATGTATTTCATATCAGAAGTATCATAATTTCAATAAAAATATTATAATATGCGAAAAACACTAAATATTATAACACATTTTTTGTTAAAAACAGCTTACATGATTTAATTTCTTTTCTTAATTTTTGAGAGTTCGTGAAAAAATAATGGAACAGATAAAGCCATCTATTTTATCTTGATTGGTGATATGTTTCAAAAAAGTCGATTTTGCATACAATAAAAAATCATTTTATGCCATAACACTTACGTTCTTACGATCTTACGTTATCTAAGGACTGTCTTTGTTGAAAATATTTAAAAAATTATATTTGATTTTCCTTTTGGGACCTTATCTAATAAAGCTGTTATCATATATCAAATTTATATTGTCCGTTGAGCTGCTCAACAAATATCTTATAAAGGTTTCTAATAAGGAAAGAAAATTGTAGGCAAATATAGGTAGTTGAAATTCTCCACAGATTTTTATAGTCACACTATTTAAATTTAAGAAGGAGTCAGGTTTCAGTACGTGGAAGTGGCCTAAGATATTTCTTGAACCCTTTAGCAAAAGTAATTATAACAGTTTAAATTTATATCTATTTTAGTTTTGTAAAAGTCGATTTCGGTTTAATGTTTAACATTATGTTATATCTTTAATTAAATTAAAAAGTTTTACGCATTGTAAATTTTAAAAAACTACATTATTTATTAAACATTACTGACTACTTCACTGGATTAAATTATTTTGGAGTTCGTATTCTCTTACTGTAATTTTTAAAATGTTATGTGTAGTAAAATTGGTATGAGAGAATTGAACTTCTGTTCATATGCACCAATTTCAAGTAAGGTATTTCATCCACATTTTCTTACATAATACATGAGAAAAGTGTAATTTTTAAGCGACATTTTATTATTTATTTTGAAGGGAACAACAGCATGATGTTGAATTTTCGGAATAAAGAGAGAAAAATGGTGATTTCATTATGAAGTTTTATTAATAGTCCATCATTTATATATTATAATTATAAATTTATGTGTGGATAACTAATCCTACTTCTTGTATATATGTGGATAACTAATCC
>JAPMOQ010035391.1:1060397-1089106 GCA_026543055.1 Argiope trifasciata | reverse complement strand
ATCCTACTTCTTGTATATATGTGGATAACTAATCCTACTTCTTGTATCAAAGGTTTTCATGTATTCATCATTGAATAAAATCATTAGGTCCATTTATAAAAACTATGACAGCTCAAAAGAATTATACTTATTGAAAAAGTATTTATAATTTAGATTCATTTAAGTTATAAATTTTATAATTTGTAGTCAAGGCATAATATGTACTTTTCTAAGACAAACTTTTCAATCCAAAAAAGAAAAAAAAGTTTGAAGCTCTGCTTGACTGCGTTTAACTATAGTATCAAGGTAAAAGATGCTCGTTTTCAAATATATGTCTAATCAAAATGTGGCTTGTTGCATGAAGTTACATTCTGTTAAACCCAAGAAAATATTTGTGCATAATGTAAGGAAATAAAGGTGTAAAACGGTGTAAAACGCAGAGTTAGATATATGAGAAATTTACAGAGCAGAATTTGGAATGTAATTTGAACTTTGTATCATAATAATAAGTAGAAAAGTGTCGCCGTAAATAGTTGTTAAGTAAAACTGCTACTAATGACATAACAACGTACTGTTTTTGTTAACAAGGTAATCAAGGCTTGCTAATCGTCATCAGATAACAATGTATCAGGCTTACAGTAATTTCTTTTTAGCTATATGTCTTATTCTGACTTGAAGAATTACATTCTTTCTCCTTTGATGACTAACAAAGAAGGGGAAAACGTATCGAATATCACCATAGGATTTTTTTCTCATTAAGAAACAAATAACATAAATAGAGGTACTAGATAACCGTAAAAAATGAAAGTTTTTTTTAAGAGAGAAAAAAGAAACTAAGGCAAAATGTTGTCACTCAAACTCAAAGTGATACTGATTCGACAAAGGGCATTTACTTTATAGTAAATCTTGTTTTTGACTTATATATATATATATATATATATATATATATATATATATATATAAGAGATGATGACCACATAGAATTGTCAGTCCTTTAGCAGACGCCCCGTACACATGACATTTTTACAGGATGAAGACAGGAAGGCACAAAGACGACAAATATTTACAAAAGACAACTATATACAGCCAAGACGAATACGCAGGACAGCACACAGTAGTACTCTACTGCACAAAGTAGCCCACAATAGCTACAAACAGAAATTCCTTAGTAACAAAGTCCACAGCTCACAAAGCGGCCTGTCTGGTTTCAGCAGGAGAGGGAGTCTTTAAGGTATTCCGTTTACACTCACTCAGGTCTCTCCCAAACAGGCTGAAACTAATCCTCTGTCTCTTTCAGCCTTCGCACAACGGGACTACTCCTCAGTTCAGGGCAACTCCGTTCTCGAAGACGACACAACGGGCTACGACGCAGGCCTCGTCAGAATTCGCCATATAGGACTCTTCTTCCAGACCTCTCAATTCAGGTCTACTCCATTCAACTCTTCCGCTCTTCTATATGCGACTCTGCCGCACATCGGTTCCCCCTTTTCTCAGGCTCTTCTTCAAGACCTGTCTACTCAGGTCTTCTCGATTCCACAGCACACTCCCGCAGACAGGCTGCCTTATACATAACGGTGAAAGGATAGGCTAAAATCTTCTGGACCAATCAGTAGCATTCTGGATGTATACCGGCTCCTAGTGGACGAATCGGGAAAATTCTAGATGTTCCGGTATTATCCATTTTGTCGAGGAGCTCTGAGATCACTGATGTCACACCCATTCACTATTCAATAGAGCAGTGGTGGGGAAACCTAACTTTTAAGACGGGCCATTTGTAATAACTGGACGATCGTAGCGGGCCAAAGAATAATGCTTAATCGTTAAAAAAATTATGTGTTCTATAAACAAATTCATATATTATTACATACACTTATTATTTTAAAAGTAAAAAAGCAAAAGGTAAGAAAATTATAAGCACAAAATATAAAATGAATTTAGTGCAGTTTTTGATGTAAAGTATTATCACTTTATTTTCTGGTGTCATTACTGGTTGATGGTGCATGAGAAAAATGAAATTGAGACTGTTTTATCAAAATTTCATCATAGTCCGGTTCCATTTGAGAAGCAGAAATTCTTAAAACTGATGAAAGGTTCTCATCTGTAATTCTGTTTCTAAAAGAATTTTTCCTAAGCTTTATTGTTGAAAAGATTTGTTCGCATATATAAGATAAGCCGAACATTGTCATTATCTTCATTGCATGAGTAATTAGATTTGGGAAATTATCTGGACTTAAATTTTTATAAAATTCTAGTAATGGTACTGTATGAAAATTTTGTTTCAGGAGAGTATTACAGTTCAGTTCTATTAACTCAAGTTGAAATTTTGCATCAACTTCTTCGTAATTAACATTGAATGGGGTCGCAAAAATACTAAACTCTGGTTCCATTTTTTTAAAGTCCTGAAATCTCCTTTCAAATTCTGAAGAGGGTTTTCTCAAATTAATTTCATATTTTTTAATCTTATTGTTTGATAGTGAATTTTAAAGATTGTATTCTTGGAAAATGAGAAAAATCAGATTTAGAGATCTAATTGGAAAATAATAATAACTGTAATTTGAAACTCTTCTGGTATTGCCAAATATTGGGAGGAAACTGATTTTTTCCTTGCAATTTGAAATTAAGTTGATTCATGTGTACGAGGAGGTCTGTGAAAAAAGCGAAATCAGAAAGCCACGTTTCGTTTTCTAAGGCGTCAAATTGACTATAAATGTCTTTATCAAGAAGAAAATTCACTTGTATTTATACCTACCTGCAAGGATTGTACGAGAATTGGAGTTTTGCGGTTCTTTCGGAAAAACAAAACAATGAATCGAAAATGCGAGAGTGTCTGGAAGTTTCGAGCGAAGAGGAGTCAGCTGTTTGGGTCGGATGGCTTTGTCCAGAATACTATTGTGTTTGGAATATCGCCGCAGGTATTTTTTATGCGGGTCATCACATTACGAAGTAAGAATGCGTTCAAACATTCTCATGACGGCACTCTTAAACGGGCCGGATTAAACCTTTCCGCGGGCCGTAGTTTCCCCATCACTGCAATTGAGATTAGTGTAAATCTGTCTTCCTTAAGATCACAGTATTAGCGGTGAAAGTAAAATTACCACTATATGAATCTCTAAAAAAATTTTGAATTATACATTATGTGCAATTCTCAATCGATAAATGGGCCTATAGTAACGGTTATGCAGCTTAATGACTCACAAAAAATGAAAGATACTAAAATAAACAGTTGCTTGAACAAACAGACTTATAAGACTGCACAGCAATCTATCAATCAACACGGCATCGCCATTTGCTGCACCCTTATTCCTTTTTCCCGCACATCTTCTTTCTTTACATTTTTATCAGAGAAAAAACACTAAAAGAAATGTTTATCTTTATTTTTTACGCATTTTTTTTCTCTTATGAAATCTACAGTTCTTACCTTTTATTCTCGCCATATTTCTGGATCCTATTAAATGATTATTTTGCTAGGGAGGCACAATGAATGGACATGAAAGAGAATTAGAAAAAAAAACTGGCACGGTATTCACGAACGCTGAGGAAATGAATGTTGGAAAGGCCAGGAAGTTGAAAAAAAATCTCCAATATTTTTAAAGTGAATAAAAAATAATATTAAAAATTTATAATTAGCTGTTGTTGAAAAAAAATACCATCGTCAGTAAAATTTTACTTTTGTGACAGAGATGAAAGAGATATTTTCATCTTTAACATGTTTTTTTAAACAATTTGTATCTTATTATGACGTCCAGTTTTGGTGCACGAATAGTCATTTATACAAAAAAAAAAGAACGATTATCTAGATGCTAGTAAGAATATATATATTTTTAAATTACAGAATTTTGTAGTGCGTTAAAATTCGCTTCATTAACTGTTAATATATATTACCTGTTTTATGAGTTACATCTAGTAACCGTTTATAAATATTTTTTTCTTTAATAAAAATATTTAATTTAATTAAATCTTTTTAAAGAATATAATGTTGGAATGAAATATTAAATAAAATAGTGCCTTTCTTATTTCATAACATATAGAATAATGATATTTATAATATTTAAATAAAATATAATATTTATTTTTAAAAAAAATGCAAATACTTAAATTTATTCGTTTCTTGTTTGTAAAAGTATTTATTAATAAATACACTGCTGTCATTATTTGTAAAAATAATGTAGTTTACTTTTCATAGATTTCAGTCTTTTATATTGGCTCTCAAATTATTGTAACTTTTCAATATATGTATTCGATGCACAAATAAGAAGGAATCGAAAATAATCTTATTAGCAACAAAAGAAACACAATTCAAGAAATAAAAAAACACAATTCAAGAAATAAAAAACACAAATCAAGGAATTAAAAAATACAATTCAAGAAATTAAAATATGTTAATAAAGAAATTTCCTAAACAAAGTTTAAAAAAATCCATAATGTTTACAAATGGAATTGAAAGGCAAGAATGGATAAACAAATACTTAAAAATGAAATTATTTATTATATTTCATGAGATCATAATTTAAGAAAAATCCTCATGTTTTTAAGTATATTAATGACAAATATAATTCAGGCAGGTTATAAAGAATTTTCTTTTTAACCGTTTTACAAAACCTTGAAAGTTCAAGGGTTGTATTGATAATGCCTTCAATTTAAATAAAAAAAAATTAACATTAAGTAATGTAATAAATATTTTATTATTTTATTCCTAAAATGTGGTATCGATTTATTATTGTTTGAAAATAATAAAATTTAAATAAAAAGGCACATTAAGTATATCCTATTTAATTAGTTCGAATCGTTTGGATTTTAAGTTAACTTTAGTCTTAACATCAACAAGAACTTCTTTGTAGATGGAGATGAAAAGAATGCTACTGGGAAAGTAATTAAATTTTTTAAAAACGATTAAGAATAGTTCCATTAAAATAATTATCAATTTCATCATTCGAAAGCAATTTTAAAAGTAAAATATTTTCCAGATGAATATTATTTTTCCTTATAGCATTGATTAGTAACAATTACAGTAATCAATTTATTCAAAATATTTACAACAAGTACAATTATATAAATGTTTAAAACATGGTTTAAATTATATTGACAGTAAATTACCTAAGCAAATTAGTGTTCTTTGCTAAATTAACAAGAACATATTTCCTGAAACACTCCAACTATAATGATTACCAAAGTTTATAAATTATCTAAATTTTCTACACTTCAGACTTTTTTCTCTTTTCTCTTCTCTGAGCAGAAGACAGATACGAAAAGGAGAATTTACTCTTTTTCCCATATTTTCTCTCCTTCCGTAGGACTACAAGTT
This sequence comes from Argiope trifasciata, assembly GCA_026543055.1. Lineage (NCBI taxonomy): Eukaryota > Metazoa > Arthropoda > Arachnida > Araneae > Araneidae > Argiope > Argiope trifasciata. The sequence goes on along the minus strand of JAPMOQ010035391.1, from coordinate 1,083,825 downwards.
TTACAGGGATTTTTTATCCCCCTACTTTTCGGGATACTAATTTTTCAGAATTTTTTTACTTCCACTTTTCGAAATCTCGTTCAGTCATTACACTTCTTGTAACACAGAGATATAATGAAGGGCTAAAGGAAGGGTCTCAGATGAAATGAATGTTATTGTTAGAGGGTTTTGGTGATAAATGGCAGCTGTTCCTTTAGCCAGAAAAGAGGGGGAAAATCACCGTCTAGCATTTCGAACAAACAGTGATATCAACTCAACTAATGGATCCCACTTGATAGTTAAGGCTCACTAACCGCAACGCAATTGTTAACATTTTTTTTTTTTTCACATCCAATGAAGTGGAAGAAGAAATTTGGAGTTTTGTAAACAGATTTGAATGCCTTCTTTTTTTTTCCTTCTAATTCTTCATTCCATCATTTACAGTTTCAAGACGAAAACATTAGATTAAAAGGCATGTTTACTTAAATATTTTGTTATAACTTAAAAAGAAAGAGAATAAGATGTTTTTTTTTTCCCTAAAAAACTTGTTGATGATGTAAAGCGTTAAATTTATTTATCGTAATCAGGACCCTTAAAATCAGTTTGAGTTCTTTGCTCTTCAAATGGTAGTTAATAATTAATAATTTTTATCTTCCAAACGTTTTTAAAGATTAACCCTTTGCACTCGAGCAGCGCCGATACGGCGCCCGGCCGATTCGAAGTGGCAACTCTAGCGGCGCTGCTGCGGCCACCGAGTGTTTTAAAACTTTAAATCGAACTACGCTGCTACGACGCTAACTAAACTTTAATTTAAACCTTTAACTTAATTTTAAAACTTAATTTAATTTAACTTAAATTTAAAACTTTAATTACAGAGTGTAATATTTATTAAAATTTTGTAATACTTAATAAAATTTCTTGTTTTCGACATATAAAATAGTGAAATTTATTATTTATATAAATTTATATACAAATAAACTAGTGAAATTTTATTATTTATATACGTTTGTTTCCTTATAAATGTTTTCCAATTACTTGTAATATGTTCGCCGAATTTGGCCAAAATCGTTTCGAGTTGCTGGTTCGCGCAAGCGAAAAAGGCCTCGAGTGCAAAGGCTTAACTTATTATTCCTTTTACGTCTTAACTTTTTCCTAGAATTTTATTTTTAGTTGATGTCTGGCGAATAATTTATCAAAAACACCCTATAACGCATAATTTTTCTTTGTAAAAGCTGGTTTGTAGCAATTGTTTCTATTCTTAAATTTACTTAGACTTGTTACATTTATTTATAGTAATCCAGGTTCTTGAAATCAGTTAGCGTTCTTTATCCATCAAATGGCATTTAATATTTAATTATTTTCACTTGACAATTATTCACTTAATCACTAAAAATTTATCACTAAATCCCTAAAAAACCTCTAAAAATTAATTTATTAGTCCTTTTGTCTTTTTTTCCTTTAAATGGCATTTTTTATTGATATCTCAAGAAAAAATTATAAAAAACACAGAATTAAGCATAATTTTCCCATCTGATAGCTGGTTTATATTAATTTATTTCTATTCTTAAATATATTTAGATTTATTTTAGTATTTTAATGGACATTAAAATTTAATACTTTAACTGAATTATGCATGTATAAATTATGTATTGACTCAAACTCGTACGTAATCTTATTTTCTAACGCCGATATAAATGTTTTAATTACTTCATTGGTGATTTAATTCTACCTTTTCAAAATTTCTTATTTTAATTTCCTGTTTTTTCTAAAAGGTAACACTTTTCTTATAATAGTTCATTTAATAGTATTCCGCTTTTAAAAGGGATGATCGGAAAAACTTCAAAAGCAGCAATATTTGGAAATTATATATTGTATATGTTAATAATATTGTTACACAGAGTGGCGCTAGTGGCTCTTAGATAGGTCGATCAAGCAGATAGTGTGTGTGTATATATATATATATATATATATATATATATATATATTCAAATGAAATGAATGAATTTTGTATTGTATGTCTAATAACGTTGAAAAACACGGGTAATGTAAAATAACATCAACAGGTTTAAAGATATGATTAAAATACAAAATTACTTATGATTAAAATACAAGAATGGCACTTTTTATGTTTTTTTAAAATTTGTAATTCGCATTTTTATAATGACAAAAAAATATTAAATCTCTTCAAAGGAATATATAACAGATGATGTAACATTAACAAAAAATGAGTATTATTTAAATTAATATTTTAATTCATAAATTCAATAAATTTTAATTTGCCCAATCATATTTAATGGTTTGTCAAAAATCCAAATGTATTTCTTTATCAGAAAATCCGAAAATAAATAAAAATTATATTAGATTATGTGCTCCGAAAACTGCTTATAAAATTTGCGAGATCAATTTCATGTACGGAAAGACTTGGCATCCAGCAAAAAAAAAATTAAGATACTGTAACCAAGATAATTGTATTGCTTTGTTTATTATTACCACGGAAATAGTTTCGACTGGCCAATTCCTGTAATAAACAATTTTTCGGTCGGCGAAACGAGTACCGCGCAGGGTAGGGTTCCCGTTTATGGCGTCATAGTCTAATTAAAGGATGAAGTTAGTGTCATGAAAACTTCCAATCAGAACAAAAAGGGAAAATATGTTTTTACAAAGGATTTTCTAAGCAGTAGGGCTTTTTTGTATCTCATTTGAACAAATGAAATGACGAAGATGGGAATCAGAGTTCTCAAATGTTTTCTGCCAAACATCATCTAACTTCTTTCAGCTTCTAACAACATTGAAGTTGTAGCACAAAAAATTAGCTTATATCTGAAATATTTTATTAAAAAAGCATAAGTATTCTGTTACAGTCTTTACTATTCATTGTGTCTGACAATTATGTGCATTTTTTATGGAAGAGGAGTTCAACAAAATCTAAAATTCTTTAATAAAGACAAATTCTGAAGCAGAATCCCTTAGTTTTAGTCATATCAGTTTTAATTCAAAAATGGCTTTTTGTTCCCTTTTGGCTTTTAACAAAATGTTGTAACAAAAAAGTTATATATCTCTAATATAATTTATTAGAAAAATATAAATATTCTGTGACAGCTTTTAATATTTATTGTGTCTCCCATTTATAGAAGAGGAATTCAAGAAAATCTTTAAGGTTGCTTTAATGATGATAAATTTTGAAGCAGAATCATTTAGTTTTAATCGCTTTTAACTGAAAACCAACTCTTGTTGCATTTAGCTTCTCACAACAGAGAAGATATTGCTCCAAAATAGTTGTTTATCATTAAAATAATTTATTAGAAAAGCATAAGCATTCTAATAATTTCTTACAGCTTTTGCTATTCATTGTTTCTATCAATTCTATGTCTTTTTATAGAAGAGGAATTCGAGAAAATCTGAAAAACTCTTGAAGGTTCGGATACATTATACAAAGAATAAAAGTTTTAAAAAGAAAAAATATTCATTTTAGTTTCTTCCTTCTTCTTGGATGAACAGGGAAAGAGAAAAGCGAAGAAGAGAAATTTCCCAACTGGTGATGCCTTGTTGCATGATAGATTGTTGTGCAGCAGTGTAGGACGTGCTCCTTGAGGCAACTGTTTACATGAAAGAATTTCTTTTTTTCATTCCAACATTCGTCACAAGGTTGTATTACAAACATTCTTTTGTCGAATGTCAGGGATATATATATCTAAATTCTTTCTTACTGAGAAGGCATGTGATAAATTAATAGCTCTAAATATTTTGGAGAATCTAAAGTGCTTGTATATTTAAATCGGGATCCAATTCGTTCAATTTCAAACTTGCATTACGATATAGCCCTATGACATTATTATATAAAATACTCAAAAAAATATGCGACTTGTAATTACAGATGAAACTACAAATACCTGATTAAATTTCAATAAAAACATCACCTATATAAGCCCTTTGAATCATAGCTATCAGTAATGAACAAATTCAGTAGTTCAAAAATGGGTATCACATTACAACATGAAAAAAAATGAAATGTATTATCTTGAATATCAAGTTATCATATGATAAAATTTTTAAATCACGTAATAATAATAAGGAGCATGAGTATACAATTAAAATTTACGATTCTTTTTTTTTCTTTCACGATAGACGAGAGCTCGAAAACTTTTTGCCAGCCAAGAAAAATTGAAAAACTAAAATCCGGTTAAACAGATTTGAAATTTATGAAGTAATGCCCATGTTTCAACCTTTATAAAACGTATATATAATCGCATTTTTATGTCTCCATTCCTAGTATATAAGTTTTTAAAATGGAAAACAAATTAACTAGAAACATAAAAAGCGAATTCGCCTCTTATCCGAATATTTTTAAAGAGAAACCTACGTGATACAATTTAGAAACTAAAAAAGAAATATGCTGCTAAACCTGTTTATAAAACCTCACATTGACTCTTACAAATTCTCTGATGGAGAAAAAATGAGGTTTACTGTTGTGTTTTTGCAAGCAAGCATCACCAAGCGGAATCCATTAGCTGTGTTGATATCACTGTTTACTGGTTAGACAAAAACTAAGATTCCCTACTCTGCCTAAGGTAAGATATCATTAACATATACCATTAATCAAGAAATCTCTCCTATAAAAAACACCTCTATTAACTCAAACTCATCCCTTAACCAATCATTACGTACGTTAATCCTGTGTGACCTTGCCGAAGAAAGACCGATGACACCCAGTAAAGTGGGGAAAATCTAGAAAATTTTGTATCTCTTGGAGGAGGAAAGAATTCAAAAAAAGGAGGAATTTTCCTCTAAGTAAATCTGTTCTGCTTAGAGGGAAAAGAAGGGAAAAGCTAGAAAGAATAGCAAGGGAGGAAAAAGAAATGCTAACATAAGGCAATACCTTATTGCATAATAGATTCCTTTCTGCTACTTCAGAAGGGTTCTTTTGAGCAATCGTTTGCATGAATATGTCCCTTTCTTGTGGATCGAAATCTTTTCCTGGAATCTATTAGTATATGGTTAGGGATATTTATTTGATTTCCTTTAACTAGGCGTGTTCAGTCGTTTGTGTTAATTCAATATTTCATAATAAAAATATTTAACATCCATTCACGAATCATTTTATAAATCTAAGTAAAAAACCTTTCTTGCATAAGATTATTTGTTTTTTCAGGGAAACTATTCAAAAATATGTTAGAACTTTTATTAAAATAATATAACTAAGAATTTGAAGTTTGTTAAGTCATGCTTGTCAGGTTCAGTACATCTAGAGTAAGCAGTGCTGACTATTGGGAGTCAGCACATATACTCACACTCGCTCATCTTTATTATAAGTAGAGATTGTAGAAATCACTTTTCAGCAATTTCTGTTTTTTATTGAATTTTTCTTACAACATATTAAATATAGAAATTTAAAAGATTTCATATTCTTTAGAATAAGTCCATTAGCGAGTAATATCATTGTTATCCTTCATTGCTAAGCGTATATAATCAATTAAATTAACAATATTTATTTTTTTGATTAAAGAATGCTTTTAAATCAAACAAGACATGATGCTGCAATGTTGTTTATATGCAGAAACTTGACAACGTAATTTTCAGTTTAACAGATCTGAAAATCAATACATAGTTAAAATTTAAATAAATGAACACGATAGTTTAATAATCACAATAGAGATATTAATTCTGTAAAAAAAGACTAAGTCAAATGCTTGCAGTTTTATAAACTATTGAAATTTACAAGACAATTTCACATTTTGTATTGTGTTTTCTTCCTATTTTTATGCAATTCATAACAAGAATTCCCATGAAATGATTTTAATTACATTATAAAATCAATCGCTAATGAATGCATTAAATTTTCCAACATATATTCAAAAAGTTTTCCTTTTTTTCTTTCTGATATCAATGTCTTTGAATTTTTTGAAAAAAGATTCAGACTCATTTTGACAAAGCAGGATAATATGTCTCAGAAATACGATATCTTCTTGATATAGGAAATAAATTCGGTGCAACTGAAGGTTGAATTTAAAATTTTATAATGCAGAAAACGGAAAAATAGTCGGAATATAATGAGGACACGCATTTCTCCAGACAGTCTGAGTTGACGATATCTTGATGGATAACATGTCTAGTCGTTCTGAATAAAAAAATCCGAAAGTGATCTTATATTTTTGATTAGAAGTATGTAATAAATGTAAATAAATTATATATCATGCTTATAAATTTACTCAATTTTTATTGTCTTGGTCTTCCAACCATATTGGCATGCCTGTGGAACATTTACTGATGTTTAAGAGAATTATTTTCAAGAAATTATATTTCCCAGCTCGATGTAGTGAAAAAATTCTAAACATGAAGAGAATCTAACTTTTATTGCTGTAAATCCTTTGAAGCAATTTAACGATGATGAGATGAATATGCAACTCTTAATAATAAAAAAGTTCCAGTTTTATCATAAATGTTCTGTTTGCGTACTATACTTCGTTGGAATTCTCAATCATTAATAGATAGATGTGTTTAGAAAATTGATAAGATGAAAAGAAAATACTAAGGAAAGTGAGAAAATGAATTTTTATTTAAGTTGAAGCTCTTATTTGGAGTGAATCGATTTCAAAAAGAGAAAGTGCAAAGAGCTGTGCGTAAGATCGAATCTTCCATTATCGAAACTGCTCAAATCATTAAATCCGAAAAAGACTTATGTGCTTTAAAGAGTGGTTTAATGAGCTAGAGTTACCGCACTGCACATGAGCAGAAGATTCTGTCACAAATTATACTGCATTTGTGACTTAACTAGAAACACGTACATATATATATATATATATAAAGAATGATGGGTAAAAAAGTATCGCTTTTTCTTTCATAAGACATTTTTTATCTCTTTTTTAATAAAAAATGGGCAAATCATTATTACGAAAATTACTATTCAAAATAAATAGGGTGATATTTTTTTCAATAGAGTTTTTATGGTGCCTTTGATTATCATCGAAGAAATAATGACCAAAAAATACGGGTTTTATAGATTATTGGAGAAACAAAATGAGTTCATTATGTTTACTAAAAACTCAGAAGAAATACAAGCTGATGTCACACAAAAAAGGTTTAAACTCTTTAATATGTAAATGCGTACCTTTGAATTACCATCTATAATCACCAGTACGTCATTAAAATTAATACAGCCTCGTGGTCTAATCATTACTTGAATATTTTTTTCGTGTAAATTATCCTAGAAAATAATGACTAAAATGATAATGTATATCACTTTTTCATGCAGTCAGCACCTTAATTTTAATGATTTTCAGTTGTACCTTCTTGCCCAAATTATTGCATTCCTAAAATCAATAATGGCAAAATATAAATTAAATGTCAATTTAAAACAAAACTATGTATTTTATTAAAAATAAAACTAAATTTATAATAAAAATATCACTTGTAAGCCTACGAAGGTAGATAAATGTCTGGAAAGATAGAAAGTAAGAAATCCATATACAGCTTTAGGATATAATGATTTAAATTCTTTATTTCTAATATCTTGCATAAATATCTGCATAAAAGTTCGAAATTTACTGTACAGGGTGTTTCATAAATGATAGGAGAAACTTAAAGTGGTGATAGTACACATCAAGACGAGTAATAGTAAAAAGGAAACCAAGTGTCCCACACATCTTCCGAAGGAGATAGGTGCCATCAAAGTTTAGGGTCCTAAATTTCAAATGATGATTTAAAAGAAGGAAAAATGGATCGATTCACTTGAGGTTTTCGCTAAAATCATTCTTTCGATTTGTAATTTCTTTAAAAAAAGTTTTAAAGACAAAGCTAAAAAATACCGATAGAGGGTACTCTAGTCTTTGGAGTACCGAACAACTACTTTTTACCAGTATTTTTTTATTTTGTGAAATGTTTACTAAAGCTTAGACTTTAACTTAAATTTTGAGCTCAAAATTGAAACCATCCGGAGCGGTTAAGTGGCGCAAATTTAATCGCTTTTAGGGGGTTGAATTTTAAACGCTTGTATCTAATGAGAAAAATAATAAATGATGAAGCAAACTCTAATATATGGTAGTACAACACCAAATCAAACAACATTCATCAAAGAAATCATAGTCGTAATTTTAATCTGAAGGTGATACAGGGCGCTTAAAGAGATTCCGTTTAAAGAGACAAAAAAGAAAACAAAGAACATTTAGTTTATAAAAAAAGTTTAATTATAAATGATTATAATAGCAGTTCGAAACTCTGACCATTAGAGGCGATGCATGCGGTACAACGGCGAAGAAGGGATTCACGAACCCTCTGAAACACGCCAGGAGTATCGCGCACCTCCCTGCAGCAGCTGAAAGTCTGGCGACAAGTTCTTCTACAGATTCGATAGGAGTCTCATGCATAAGACTCTTCAGGTGTCCCTACAAAAAGAAATCCAGGCATGAAAGACCGGGCGATCGCGCTGGCCAAGGAACAGGACCACCTCGCCCAATCCATTGATTTGGAAAGGTTGCGTTTAGATAATTTTGCACTTCTGGCGCATGATAAGCTAGTGCTCCATCCTGCTGCAACCACATTACTCGCCGGATATGGGGGGGAGACATCTATCATCATTTCTGGCAGCACCTGTTGCAGAAAGGTTTCTACGTTTCTACCGTGATTTACACCTGCACATTCGGGTCAGTAGCTTTTATCTCAATAACGATTTGCATATCACAATCATATCACTTCTTCTTCCCCATATCACAAGTTCATGTTCTTCTTCCAGAAACTTGCAGCTATAACGCTTGCATGGATAAATTTGAAAATGCTCTAACACGTTTGCGTTTGAATTCAAATTATGCATTTTCTAATAAAAGTTGATTGTTTTTATGTTGTACTATTATCTCTTGAAGTTTGCTTTATCGTTTTTTATTTTGCTCATTACATATGAGTATTTCAATTTCCTCTTCCCCTGAATGCTGTAAAATTTGCGCCACTTAACCGCTGCCGATAGTTTCAACTTAGCGGTCAAAATTTAAGTTAAAGTCTAAACTTTAGTAAACATATAACAAAATAAAAAAAAATAAAAAAATACTGGTAAAAAGTAGTTGTTCGGTACTCCAAAGTCTAGAGGGCCCTCTATCGGCATTTTTTTAACTTTGTCTTTAAAACTTTTCTTGAGGAAAATACTAATTGAAAGAAGGATTTTAGCGAAAACTGCAAGTGAATCGTTCCATTTTTCCTTTTTTTTTTCTCATCATCATTTGAAATTTAGGACACTAAACCTTGATGGTGCCTATCTTCTTCGGAAGACGTTTGGGACACTTGGTTTCCTATTTACTATTACTCGTCTTGATGTGTACTATCACCCCTTAAAGTTACTCTCATCATTTATGAAACACCCTGTATATGGTCCTCATCTGAAATTTTTACCTGGATAATATTTAAACTTTCAGAAAATTTATGTCCGTTGCACATGTTTGTCTTTTGGGATTCTGGAAATCAGCCATCTGTTCTGAATTCCACACCTGAAATGCCGATGTGTAAAGAAACAAGTACGTTGTTAACTAATCATCTGTTCTAGATTTTCAGCGTTTGAGATACGATCGTACATTTTCCAACTCAGTATCTTACTAAAATAAGTTCGATTATTTCTTCAGAATCTGTCCAAAAATTTTTATTCCTCCATACATTTTTAGATCAAATTATTTTGAATGCCACTTAGCTCCTATAAATAAACCTGTATATTATCTTAAAACTTAAGCAAATATCAAAGATTATAAAAGTCACTTTTCATTAATTTTCTTTCCCTTTCTTTTTATTCTATTCGTCCGTTTTTATTGATTTTAAACACTATTATTTTTCATTTTAAAGTTCTAAATTTTGCAGTAAATGAATATACGGCCAATTATTTATATGTCTAGATTATTTTTACAGGATTGTTTACCGGTGGTAATTGCGTGTATAACATACTCTTCTTTAATACCCATTTTCAGCTTGGGAATTGAAATGTGGTTGAAATAAAATGAAAGTTAAAGGAATTATTTAGATATCTTTTCATTCATTTCATTTTTGGTTATTAAAGGAAATGATTCCGTAATTACCCTAAATTTTATCCCTAGAAATAACATATAATATTTGCTGGAAATTCCCTTGTCCTTCATTAAATGTCAAAAAAATGCAAAAATTAGAGACAAGAAAAATGCACTAGTCCATTTTTGATTAAAAAACCTTTAAATGCAAGGTAATATTAAGAGTTGAATGCCACTTTTAGGTATAATGGAAGAATGGAGAAAATATATATACCAATAACCTTTGCTACGGCAATTAGATAGGTAATTCTTCTTTAACAGGAAGAAGAAAAAAAAATTCCAAATTTTGTTACTACCCGTTATGTAAAATAATTAAATGTAAAAAGAAAAAACTGACACTATTTCATTTGGAAAGCTGTATCTATATTTAGAAAGTGTGGAGTTCAAAGCACATTATGAATGTATTGCAACTGTTCAATATATGACACATTCTCCTTTAGAAATCTATATAGTAAGCTCATGCTGATTCACTTAAAATTGGAATTTCTAATGAGGGGAATTATCTTCCTTTTAAAGGTGACATATGTAACGATAAATGTAATAAACTGGTTATTATTTTATAATATAAATATTATGGTGACAATATTAATGTAGCACTTTGAATTTAGTTATTACATATCATTCTGCAATGATTTTATTGAAATTGAATATTTTATAATAAGTCGCATACCCCTTTCTATTTAACAAACCAGTCGATCTCAGTTGGCAATTTTTAACATAGAAATAGTTCTTAAATATGTGTTCGAATTGCCAGAATTTCAGGATTTTAATCTAGTGGAAACATATGCGATTTTGATGCAAATGTTAATTCCAACATTTGAGGGAATAGCAAAATATCAACAGAAAAAATTACGTGGAATTTGCTTCGTTTGTTCAAAACACTTTTGTTTCCAATAGAAATAAGAAAACACATTAAAAAATAACCCCAATATAATGCAAGGTAGTCAGAAGGGAAAACAAGTTTCGCAATAATCCTAAGTGCTAGTAGCTTCAAAGTCTGGAAAAAACATCCCTCATAACATCCACCCTGATGATCGAGATTACTTATCACCTCTTTTATACCTTTTCAGAGAAAGTATACTTGTCCTGCGATGAAACAAATGTTTCGTAACTTACAATTATAAAGAAAATCACTCCCTTTAGTGATAATCCAGGACCTGCTCTTAACCTATTGAATCCTATTTCAGGTTTTAAAATACTTAAGAAATGTGAAAAAATACTTAAGTAAATATGATATCGATAGGATTTAAGACAAATGCAGTGAAATCTCTCTTCTGAGGTTTTGTGGCATTTCCTAGTGTAAGGCTATAAAAATTGTATTTGAAGTTATTGAAAGCGTATTTCATATAAAATTGTTTATGTTATTTTATATTTTATTTATTATTTCTATACATTTTTATAAGTTCTTAGTATTTCTATACCATTTTATATTTTATTTTTTAATGTTTTTATACCATTTTATATTTTATTTTTTAATGTTTTTATACCATTTTATATATTATCTCTTATCGCTTCTATCTGTACTCAAAATTCAGCCGCCTTATACAAATAAAAAACAACAAAGTATGAGTCATTTTCCATTTAATATCACTTAATATTGCTACCAAAAGTGATGATTGCGATTTGTAGAAAATGAAAAGTGATCAAAAAACGTTTAAAGATAGAAAAGTTGCTTTCTTAACAATAGGCACAGAATACATATGAGAATTAAGCATTATATGTGGTAGCTACTTCTCCTAAAAGTCACCAAATCTGTTGATTCATTTACGATGTTGGACCAATTCGAATTCAGCCCAACTTTGTAATAACTGGCTGTTGAGCCGGTTCTCATCATCTTTTTGAATATGATCATCTGTTAAAAACTTTGTTTCGGATAAGTATTCCTTCAATGCCGAGAAAAGGAAATAACCTCTAGGAGTGAAATCTGAGCTGTATGGAGAGTTATTCCAGATTTCAAGCCGATATGTTTCTGGAAAAACCTCTCCTTACTTTAAAATATCTACACCATTTCGTCACTTGGTGTGTACTTATTATTTAGTCCCCACACACTCAAATGATTTGCATGGAATGGCACACATTCTTAGCCCAAAAAATCGTGTAACTCTGTTAAAGACCACCTTTCTACACGTCTTGTTATTACAAATCCGATCCCAGTACATGTTTAAATGACAGGTCTAAGACAACTAAGATCAGCTGTCTCCACTCTGGGTAACGATATTCCAATCCACAATTTCTATTCTCCAAATATTGCTCTCTATAAACACTTTTTTAGGATCACGCCTCATCAATTCTACTAATTATATTCAGTTATTGCCAAACATATTTATGTATTTAAAAAAAAAAAAATTATATTTCCCTTCGAAGTTTACTTTGAAGTTCGTTAATTTGTTCCAATTACACACACATACACACACACACACACATATATATATATATATACATGTGTGTGTGTGTGTGTGTGTAATTTTACAGAATTCAAAATTTTTTTTTATTCTTCCATGGAACTTTAATCAACCATTTTAATTAGAAATTACTCAGAATTAGTGAGATGTATCAGTCGAAACATTTATTTTAATTAGTCAGTTCAATTACTTTTAGTAAATTTTATTAGTAAAAAGCCTTTATTTAAACTTCCGGAAATAAGGAATGAAACAGAAAAATTATGAAACCATATTGTACTGAAAGACTTCAAAAATACAAGCATCTAGAATTTAATTTATTGCTATAAACAATGAAGCGCCAAATGGGAATCTCTATGTAAAACTGTATCTCTAAAATTGTTCTTTAAAATATTATTAAATTTCATTTAGATATTAAGAAAATTTGAATATTACTCTGCATTTAATTCCTTTGAAACGATGCAATTTCTCAGCTACTCAGTTCCATTATTAATACAAAAAATGTATTTGTTGATTTCCTAGTAGGGAATGGGTTCTTTCTCCAATAACATTACTACCTTAAAATCATCATTTTTCAAATTCAATGCAGTGCTGTATTTTTATTTATTAAATCACCTAAAACGGTCTTATAACTATTTTTCCACCATTAAAATTCCAAACGGGTAGCAATACTTTTCTGAATTTACCTGCTTTGATCTGAAATTGAAATAAAAGCTTCCAAACATAAGATTTTAATTAACTTTTGAATGCCCTTAAGACGCTACTTGAGACTTAAAAATAATCAGATTAAAACCTGAACTGTTTAGCTGGGGCCATCCACAAATAGGATCAAACGTGATAGAAATATCTGAACAAATACAGGAATTCCGGATTCTTACCGATACATGAAACGAATAATGATTTCGTTAAATTTCTTCAATTAAAACTTCTGAGAACTGTGACCAAAACTGAAAACGAAAAACAGTAAAATTTAAAATCCAATTAAACATGGAATAATTTACTGTTCACCAGTTGCTTGCTTTGGGCGAAATGTATGTATGTTGAAGAGAAGGTTTTGAATATATACTGACAGTATAAGTTCACTGGAAGCTCTTACCTATTTCAATTATGATATACATCCAGTTTCAGTTGAAATTTTAGAGCGTTTACAAACTCTATAATATAGGGGATACCTTATTTTATTTTGCTGGCTTAACAGTCATTTAGGGATCCGTGACAATGAGCAGGCAGACCAAGCTGCAAAAACTGCCTCTTGTTTCTCGAATCGCACTACTATATTGTGATGCAAAGAAACCCGTTGCTTGGCAAATATTTTCTCTGTAGTAAAAAAAAAAAAAAGGTATTTTCGCAGGAACAATAAACTGTATTAAATTAAGCCTTTTCTGAGCGTGTGACCAGTTTTACCTGTACGTAAGAACGATGTTATATTAACACGTCTTCGTACAGGGCACATTCGGTTTAATCACAGACACCTACTACTTGGTGACAGAGCGTCTACATGTCACACAGATTTTACGGTTCATCACATTTTGATCGAGTGCCCAGCTTTTAATATTCATGGTAACCAGTTTTTTTGCTCATCATCCTTAACTCTCGCTGATTTATTGAGAGAGAACCTCCATTCGAACATTTTTAAAATTTTATATGCTATTAAATTTTTATTTTGCGTTTAAATTCTTCAAGCTCTTTAACTTTTTTAATTTTTTCATGGTAAACACACAATCCTGTGCTACTGTTTCCAGTGTTTTTTAACTATATTATTCCGCTTTTATGCAACACTTCATTTAGTTAAACTTTAGATCATTTAACCACTTTTTAACCAAATTGATGGCCAAAAATGGCCCTTGTGTCAAAACCCCAAAACAACGAACCAACCATTTGGCATAAATGAAGCTTCTGTTTAAATTGTTTACATTTTTCTTTTGTTATAATGCAATTGATTATATTTCTTTAAACTGATATTTCATAAAAAATAACGATTAGTTTATATAATTAGTATCTATTTGAAATGAATTAGTAAATGTTTTAAAGCGTAGCTGATTCGTACTAAATAATATTTTCCTGGTATGTATGTAAAATGCATCTTTTTTTTTTCATTTTAATCAAAGGCAGCAGATTGATGCAGGAATGTCCTGTAATTCTTTATCAAGATAAAGAAATATTACAACCTTCATCATTATTATTAATAATAATATGAAACTATGGAAAAGATACAGACCAAATAAAGTTATTTTCTTGGTATTAAAAGCAATCTGCATTTAAAATAAAGCACCACTTTAGCTTAGCATACATCGTGGCTTGCAAAGGTTCACATTATGTATTAATATATTTAAAGCTAGGCTGAAGTCAGTTGAAACCTCAAAATGGCCTTAAAAAGCAGACCCAACTCGTTTACTGCATTTAAGGGGGAAAGTAGTGATACTTTCTATGTTGGAGTAGAGTTTGTTGTTGTTTCTTATTGCAGTTGCCCAAGGCCGTGGTTAAGAAGAGAGACAGACTTAAGCTTATAGGGTGTGGCTATGGTTTTAGTGGCGCCAAATCGGGCGAAGAGTGCGACTTTTCCACTCACTCATCAATTTTTCGCTTGCGCAACCCTTTTTTACTGGAGGGTTAAATATACATCTTATAGATAGAACAAAAGAAGAACAACAATGCCCGAGCTCCGACGCGCAGATCACGGGGAAGAAACGCTACCCCTATATCAGGACGCTGGTGGAGTCGGGATTACAGCATTTTACAGAAAGCTACTTCCTACGTCCCAGACGGGTTTAAAGCAGTTTTCAGAAAATAAATTTCAACGATGTAAGCGGTTTGAAAGAGACACGTTGGAGCTACTTTCTACGTTCCAGTTGGCTACAGAGTTAGTTTTGAAACTGAGTCGTAGGTCTTTCATAAGTTTTAGAACTTTCTTTATTTGAATCTTTAAGATTGAAAAATATTTTAGTATTGATTCTATTAGTTTCTTACTTTTGATCCAATGAAATGATATAATTCATTACTGTACAGCAGTTTTTCTCAACCTGTTAGTATTCACGGCCCAATTTTCAATCATAATTTTCATCGCCCTCCCCACCGCATACAATAAAATGTATATAATAATAATATATTTTGAGTATTTTGGAGCTAAATCTACAACCTTAATTTTAAACTTTACAAATTAACAAAAATAGGGAAATTTATTGACATTTTCTAACACCGATCCTCAGCATTGAGAAAACAAGATTCCTATTGTTTTTTTTTTTTTTTTTTTTTTTTTTTTTTTTGCTCTTGCGTCCCGCCATGTCGGCCATTCTCACGGTTTCGCGAGAAGTTTCAATTTGTCTGGTCAGCTTAAAAGTTAAGTTAGAAGCGTGAGCAGATGTGTACAAATATTTTCTCATACGGATAAGCAGAAAGTTCTATGATGCCAATTTCATTTCTAGACAATCTTATTCGAGTCGATCCTTCTATCGCTATTGAATCTATTCTGAATTTATATGTTATATATATATTCAAGTAATTCCAATTCACCATATAAAATATTCACGGCAGCAGACTTATGCAGAATCATGGATAAATTTTTAAGCTATGGTAAGCGAGCATTAGACAATAGACAAGCATCAACAAGTAAGTACACAAACGAGAGTGGTTCCGAAAATAAAATCAAGAAAATATTCTCAAGAAAACTGAAAATTTAGATTCACTAGTACTGAAGTAAATGAAGAAGAAAGGCCCCTGTGTAACATTTGCTCAAAATTGTTGGCGGCAGACAGCATGAAACCTAATAAATTTAAACGACATTTGGAACGCTTCATAGTGAGTACGTAAATAAACTCAGATATTTTTTCGAATTAAAATTAAAATCGCATGAAAAGCAAAAAACATTGTTTAAAAAAACTTTTGCTGTGAATGAAAAAGCTTTAATTGCCTTTTACAAAGTTTCATATATAATAGCCAGATGTAAAAAGCATCACACCATTGGTGAAGAGCTTATTTTGCCAGCCGCAATTGAGATTGTAGAAATTATGTTTGGAGATAATTTGGCAAAACAATTGCAGTCTATAACTCTTTCAAATGATACTGTTGCCCGTCGAATTGCTGATATAGCTGAAGATGTAGAGTGTCAGCTTTTATCGAAGTTACATAACAAATTGTTTTCAATACAAATCGATGAGGCAACAGAGAGTAATAAAGATGCTCATTTCATTGCCTGTGTTAGATTTTGTGATGATTTGTCAGAAGTAGAAAATTACTTTTCTGCAAAAAAATATAACCCAAAGCAACAGCACTCGCATTATTTGCTATCTTAAATGATTTGATGAACGAGGCAAACATAAAATGGAAATATTGCGTCGGAATATGCACCGATGGTTCTCGTTCCGAAAGATTCCAAAGTATTCAAGCACTTGTGAAACAAAATTCGCCACAACGCGTCTGGACACATTGCATGATCCACAGAGAAGCTTTGGTTTCCAAAGAAATGAGTCCTGGTTTGAATATTGTGTTACCTACGGTTGTAACCGTAGGGAATTATATAAAAATGAGACCCCTGAATTCAAGAATCTTTTCCACACTTTGTAAAGACATGGGTGCAGTACATCCAGCGTTACAATTTTATTGCGAGGCAAGATGGTTATCACGAATTAAATTTTTGCAACGTGTTTATGAATTAAGAGAAGAAATCCCCGTTTTCCTAGATGAGGAAAACAGACCGGAGACTGAGAATTTTCGCGATACTTTATTTGTGATGAAATTGAGCTACATGGTCGACATATTCGAGAAAATTAATAACTTGAATCTTCAACTGCAAGGAGCAAATACACATATATTGGATACGAGTGATGAAGTTAATGCTTTTTGTAGGAAATTGGAATTGTGAAGCAGAAATTTAAAGCAAGAAAACTTAACAATGTTTGCAAATTTGAATGATTGTATTAAAACTTACAAGGTTGAAGAACAGCATGTAAAAGTTGTGTTTGTAACCATTGAAAATCATTTAGCAATGCTAGCAAAGAATTTTAAAAAGTACTTTCTTGCTGACGACAAACTGATATCCAGTTACAAGTGGGCGAGGGATCCATTTCAAAATAATCTCGAAGGGCTCTCTCAATTAAAGAGAAAAAAACTTCATAGACTTCACGGCAAGCGGCGAAACCAAAAGGCAATTTAATAATAAATCACTCTTTGAATTTAGAGAAGGAGTGGATGGTGAGTTTTCTGCACTGAAAACAAGGGCATTTCACTTTCTACTACCATTTTCAGCATCTTACCTTTGTGAAACTGGATTTTCTGCGATGGCTTCTTTGAAGACAAAATATAGATCTCAGCTAAATAAAGAAAACGAATTGAGTGTCTATTTCTAATAATAAACCCTCCTTCTAAAAATTTGCTCCACAAGACAGGCCCAAGAAGGTCAATAATAGTTTTTTAATTTGTTTTTAGTTTAGTAAGTTGTTTTAATTTAATAAGTTAATTATTAAATATATCGAATTATTTTTTTTTGTATGTGTGTGTGTTTCCTTTCCTTGCAGTCACTCAATCATTTTTTAAATATTTTTTTCTCTTGGATATGCTCCCGCCCCCCTACCTTTAGTGCGCTCGCGCCCCCCTAGGCGGGTACGTACCCACAGGTTGAGAATCCCTGCTGTACAGATATTTTTTTTCTCTACAGATGCAAAAATCATAATATCATAAGCCGAACCTGAATAGAAAGCTCGAAAAATTCCATGCTCTGCGATGAATTAAAAAGTGCTTAATATGAAAAATGATTCATTCATATTAAAACGGGCTGGGAACAGAAGAGAGTCTTTGGTTGCCTTGGGTCATTGCCTGAAAGTCCAGTTGCTTAACATTATGCACAACTGATTGTTGCATAACATTCTTTTTTAAAAGAAAATAGTTACAGTAGGAATATTTTTTCTTTGATTTTTAAATATTTTATTCAATGGTATTTAAATAATGAAATAATTAACCTGATAGATAATTTGTCTCATCTTAAATAAGGAAATGTAAATATAAACCATAAAAAATTCATCAATTTGATAAAATTTCTAAGAATATTTTCTTTCAAAATTCTTTCAGTAATAGATTTTTATATTTGTTTATTGAGTAAATTGATTTATTATACTTCATTTATTATATCTGTCTGTTTTCTATTGTTTTTTGTAAAATATTATCATAATATTTTTAAGTAAATTCAACGTAAATTCTAATGAAGCATATTTTTCGAATTAAAAAGTAAAAAGACAAGTGTATACTAACTTTTTACTAGATTTTTGCTGTCTAGAAAAAAAAGTCCAAACTTATCGACTGAAACTGAGCCTAGTATAGCATAATACATTAAATTTTGCTTCCATATCATTTCAGTGATTCTATTATTGTCCTAACGAATTTCCTTTAATTCAAATCATTTAACTGTTTCTATTATTTCCCTTTATAAATACATTTTTGCATTAAAGCAGATGATTACATTACCCATCGAAATTATATTGTTTTCTTTCTTCTTTCATTGAAATACTTTATTAAAGAAACAAAATTAACAACATCGTCGTTAGAGATAAATAAATCTGTTCGTGGAAGATGAGACAAGAAAGTTAAATCAAATAGTATATGATCAACAATGATTTCCGAATCTCGTAAATTACTGCCACTTTCTAGATTGTTCAGGCAATTTTAACTTGTAAGTGGGTTTAAATAAGTGCATTTAGATAGGATTTTTCAATAAACAAATTTTCAATCAATTTAAATAGAATGAAATTGTCATTGATTTCAACATTATTTGAAAATTTAAAGACTATTAAATGAATTTTGTGTTTAAAAAACGATTGGGAGTAATCTTGTTTTGTAAATTTGCCAGAAAAATGAGCGTGAAGAGTTATTTTATTTATAAATTTTCATTAGAGGTTGAGCTGATTTGGTAAATATAAAACAAGGCCAACCATATTCAATCGGATTTTAAACAATAAAAATAAAATTAGATATTGCTTGTTTTTAATGAAAAAAATTAAATATCAGTAAAGTTTTATTTCTTTATGAATATGAAACATATTATTAGAAACCGAAACGCAGTTTTTATCAACGGTTACAAAATTTATATAGCCCTGCTTTGTTGAGAAATTTTTCCTCTGTTTTAGTAAAGTATAAGATGTTTAAAAACAAAGTTTTCAAAATAAACAAAATTGCCTTGATACAATGAAAACAATGAAATATTAATAACTATACACACTAAGTAGATAATTATTTGAAAGAATGGTTTAAAGTTAAATCTCTATATACTAAGTAATAAACGTACTCCCTTTCGCTTAATTTTTAAAAGCATAAGCCAAAAGAAAATCATTATCGGCTGTAGATCAGGCAGACTTTTAAAATGTTTACTAATTCACTTTAAAATTGGCAATTTTCATAATTTATGAAATCTTTTTTCTCCATCCCCGAAAACTGAATTCCACCCCAAAAATATCATATCCGAGGCCGCAATACTGGAAAAATTTATCACTTATTTTAATCAGCTGGTTTGCTTTATCTACGTTATATCCACCCTAACATTCTATCAAGCATGACTCCATTTGTGAATTTATAGAACTTCTGACAAGCAATGTAAATTATTAATGTTTGACAATCAAATGTGATGTATAATTTTAAACACGTGTCGATCAACCGCCTATTCCCTCCGTCACTTTAATCATTGTATTCGTCATCAGAAACGATATTTCCATTTATCATGGCAGATGTTGACATTTCGAATTGACAATCCTTAATTATGAAGAACCCACAATAGTCAATTTCCCTACCTATAGGACTAGAAGAAACACAAAATTACTTGACAAATGATTATTGTCTTGTAACTCAAGAAAGGGCTCGTGATGTTTTCGTTTAATCAATTGTTTGGCAAGCAAATATAAGCATTATTGCATTATTATTAGGTTTACAATGAACCAGAAAAGGTACGAATTAAAATTAATAGGAATTCATAAGTTCATTCATTTGTCAACTGAGTAGCTAGGCAAAAAAGAAAATAAATTTGCTAGATAAAGGCACGGTTTAATGGTTATTTGATTAATTTTTTTTTCTATGCTATTTTCGGAACTAAATACCCCCATCTTTATTAATAAAAAAGTTTAAATTAATGTATAAAA
Source organism: Argiope trifasciata (assembly GCA_026543055.1). NCBI lineage: Eukaryota > Metazoa > Arthropoda > Arachnida > Araneae > Araneidae > Argiope > Argiope trifasciata. The sequence goes on along the minus strand of JAPMOQ010035391.1, from coordinate 1,063,302 downwards.
GATAATCAGAAACACTCTCGTAGCTCTGATTACGAGTATAATGTTACGAAATTCATCATTAAGACCATAAATTCATTGTATTCGATTGTTGTAGGTGTATAGTGGGAAAACAATCAGCAGGTCTTAATAGAAATAAAGACGACTTTTATTAAACACGAAGATATAGACTCCGAATGCGAAGAAAACGAATATATACAGCCGAGATGAACATAAGCAAACACACAGCAGCACACAACAGGAAATATTTGCTCACAATTAGTGAAGGATAGCAATAACGACTACAGTACACAAAGCGTTAAGATAGATTTCAGTAGGAGAGATATTCGTCGCTTTACCATATGGTCTCTTCAAACTGCTGTAATTCTCCATAGTCCCTTCTATTTAGCTGTATGCAACAGCCGACAGCCTACAACAAAACTGGTTACTTCTCACATATCTTGAGCGGCTTCCACAATAAACTACAGGACTAGGCTCATCAAACGATTGAGCTACTCACAAAACTGGACTATTCTACCGTTGTTTCGTTCACGACTCCTACTCTAATAAACACGAGTTTGTGGCTGCTAATGTTTTTTAGTTCCAGGGCGAAGGGCCGAGAAGATTCTAATCAATCATGCGTTTCTCAGTTCCAATTAGCTGGATCGAGTTTTCCAGGGAATATCTCTTTTGTAGCCAAAATGTAGTCAAGCTCGGAGATTACTGGAAAAGATTATTTGCATTCGAACGGCTTCAAATAAAGATAATCCTTTATTTTGTATTTCTGGAGGTAGATCTAACTCAGTGGGAAGAATCATTACAGGTTTGTAACAATATTCTTAAAGTTAAATTTGAATTTCTGTTTTTTAAAGTTAATTTAAAAAGAAAAAAAACATGTGTTCTTATGAGAATAACCCTAAATAGTTTATTTACATATTTCTTCAAAAATATTTCGAAGCATTAATTCCAGTTTGCCTATTCTATTTTCCACCTTTAGTTCTTGTAATGTACTATTCTTTTCCAGGTTCCGAATTCCATAGCAATAATTTATTTATGTACTTTGAAATAAAATATTTTGATAAAATATTGTGTTGCACCGTGCATAATATAAGAATATAAATATGTATATTTTGGAGTGAAATAAATGAGAAATTTACAGAGCAGAATTTGGAATGTTATTCAAACTTTGTATCATAGTAAAAAGTAGAAAAATAACCACGTAAATTGTTAAACAAACTGCTACTTATGAGCGAACAACATATTATTTTTGCTAACAAGGTAATCGAGGCTTGCTAATATACATCAATTCACTACGTATCAGGCTTACAGAAATGCGTTTTTAGCTATATATATTATTCGGGCTTCAAGAGTTACATTCATTTCCCTTTGACGACTACCAAAGAAGGGTGAAACGTTTTAATATCACCATAGGATAATATTTTTTTTCATAGAGAAAAAAGTTACATAGAGATACTAGACAAATGCCTAGATATAATTTTTTTTCTAAGAAATTAGGAAAAATGTTGTCACTTAAAGTCAAAGTGATACCGATTCGACAAATGATTTCTTCTTTATAGTAAACCATGCTTGAGCGAACTGCAGTCATTTAAAGCATAATTTCTGTTTCAATAAATATTCTCTTTTTTGAAACCTCTTTTGTAAATTAAAACTACATTTCAAAAATATTATTAATATGAAATCAGCAAATAATAATTTTTTTGAATAATATAAAATTTAAGGCAACAAAATCACCTGAAATCGTTGAAATTACTGAAATGTCAATATGCTTTTATCAATGGTTAAAATCATCTCTCGATCGCTTGATTATGTATAGTAACAATGAAACCAAACTGCACGGAAGCGGGGGGAGGGTCAAAGAAAATGTGTCTAAAATATTATAAAAGCAATGCGAATAGCTTTATGAATATCTAAGAAAAAATACACAATCGAATTAAAATTCGAATTACACATTCTGTTTCATTCTCAATCTATAAATGAACCTATATGAACAGTTATGCAGCTTAATGACTCAGAAAAAAGAACATGAACTAAAATAAACAGTTGCTTGAGCAAACAGGCTTATAAGGCTGCTCAGCAATCTATAAAGCAACATATATATATTTGCTGCACCCTAATTCCTTTATTCCGCACATCTTCTTTCCTTACATTTTCATCTGAAAAAAAATACTAAAAGAAATGTTTATCTTATTATTTTTTACACACTTCTTTTTCTTTTATGGAATCTACAGTTTTTGCATTTTATTCTCGCCATATTTCTGTATCCTATTAAATGATTCTTCTGCTAGGGAAGCACAGTGAAAGTGCATGCAAGAGAATTAGAAAAAAATGGCTCGATATCCACGAAGGCTCAGGAAATGAAAGTTGGAAATGCCAGGAAGTTGCAAAACAAATCTCCGATATATTTTAAGTGAATAAAAAATAATATAAAAAATTTATAATTAGTTGTCATTGAAAAAACATACCATTGTCAGTAAAATTATTTTTTGTGATAGACATGACAGAGATAATTTTCATCTTAAACAATCGATTTTCTAAACTCAATTTTTATCTTGTTTTGACGTCCAGTTTTGTTGCACTAATAATCATTTTCAACAACAACAACAAAAAAAGAAAGAATGAAAAATTATGAGGACGCTAGTAAGAGTTTTGAAGAAATATATATTTTAAATTACAGAATTTTGTAGCTCTTTAAAATTTTCTTCCTTAACTGTTAATACTCTTTATAAGTTTTATGAGTTACAACTAATAACGGTTAATGATTTTTTTATTTATAAAATAAATTTTATTTTATTAAGTGAATCTTTTTTAAAGAATATAATGTCGAAGTGAAATAATAAATAATATAATGCAGTGATTCATTCATAATGTATAAAATAATATTTTGTATATTATTTATACTATATAATAT